>CM034403.1:17749689-18059689 GCA_019925095.2 Dendrolimus kikuchii
CAACACACTTTTTCAACTGTCTTTAAACAAACTGAATATTGGCCGATTCCTATATTTTACTAATCACTCATTTGCCTTATCGGTAGCAAAACATTACTTACTTTTATGGAGCTTATGTCAAATTTTAATCGATTGATAAGCAAATGAAAGCTTAGCAAGATATAGGAACAGGCTATACCTACCACTACTTGTGTTATAACACAAATAAACTAAACTTTTTATAAATATTAATCCTATCACTAACTTAAAGAAAACTCGTCGTGAAATTTTAAACCCACCAACGATCTAAGTATAATGTATCTACTTACACAATTAGTTTTTCTAATATTTTCCTTTTTTATTAACACATAAAAGTCAGTGCTATTTTA
The DNA here is from genome assembly GCA_019925095.2 of Dendrolimus kikuchii. NCBI lineage: Eukaryota > Metazoa > Arthropoda > Insecta > Lepidoptera > Lasiocampidae > Dendrolimus > Dendrolimus kikuchii. The sequence continues at coordinate 17,750,058 of CM034403.1, forward strand.
AATTGAATTAAGCTTTTTTTGCAGCTTTATCTGTGTAAATTTCGTACTACTATTCAGCAAGAGTTCGTGCTGTTTGTAAGATGAACAATTAAATTTATATTAATCGATATAGTAGTTAAACATAAAAATTCATACAAATTCCTTTGCAGTTTGTTTTTTAATATATCGAGCCGGTTATGGAAAAACATCGTAAGTAACACGATTTCAGTATTTTACTTTTTTATTGTAATTGTAACCATAAAGATATATATAATATGTCGATCTAAGTGCCAATTTTTCAATCACATGATAAAACTTATCAGTCGAACAAACAATGTTATTATTGATACATATATATATATTTATATATATATATATATATATATATATATATATATATATATATATATATATATATATTTATATATGCATAGCTGGGCATTAATTCGTTAATCCGTTAATCGTTAATTAACGAAGCATTTCGAGTAACGGATTAACTTTTTAAGTTAACTTCAAAATATGTTAACGGACTCGTTAACTTCCGTTAAATTTCCCAAAGTCCGTTAATCATTAATCCAGCACAGTCACAATTTGTTTATTAAATATAATACTGCTATACCCTCAAGCGCTGCAGTTGAACGTCTTTTCTCCACGGGCAAGGATATATACTACAGCCGAAACGAGCCTCGCTTTCAGACGAGAACTTCAACATATTAATGTTCATGAAGGGATTCATATTATGCCATATGACTAAATTGACAGATAAATTGGGCGGGTTAGTATCGTTTCGTGTAAGATGTAAGTGGTCTATGTAGCAATTCATCTAAATAGCAATTGGTCATTATATTACTATCAAATCGTCTTAAAATTATTTCGCCTAATTAGTTTTTCGTCCAGAACGCAACTAGTCTATCTTAATAAAATAAATTCTAAACTTTAATCCAAATTAATGAGAAAACATTGTTTGTCAACATGCCTATATTAAACACTCTAATAATTTTACCCCTCTTTTTTTGTTTCTAACCCGTTAACTTCCAGAACCAACAGTTTTCATAAAAAGATGCCATTTTTATCACGTGTTACCGGATTAACGATTAACATTAACTTGCGTTAAATTTTCTTAAATGTAACACTAACTTTTAACGAATTTAACTTTTTCAGTAACGGATTAGCGATTAACAAATTTAACTATTTGATTAACGGTGCCCAGCTATGAATCTATATATATTTTGTCTATTATACTTTTATAATTTTATATATATACTTTTATTTTATTCTAGTTATACTGCAAAACCCACATGTTACATATTTTTTTCTAATCCATCCTAAGGTTGTCTGGAAGAAATTGCTAAGACCTAAAGTGATAAGACCGCATATTGTCTTCTGTACTTAAACTTTTTGAATTGTATCTTAATGTTAATCAATAAAGTATATTCTATTCTAAAACAGTATTCTATTCTATCCTGAAAAGGTTTAGGTATGTCGCTTACGATGTTTTCCATAATATGCTCGATATTTTATTCGAAGCGACAATCTTTGCATAAGCTCAACGAAATCTCTTTTCCCAACCCTTATCCTGATAAAGCTCAAAAAGATTATGGTGTATTTTATTACCTTTTAGGGGGAAGAATGGCTGTGATAAGTGGCTGAGGTGTTGTGACAGGTGCGACAGGTGCGGGGGTAGGAATAGCGGCGGCGGGGCGGGAGGAGGATCACTGCCCGCGCCCCCTGGCGACGACCGGAAGGCACCCGAACTGGAACAAATATGAAAAATTTAGTTTACGATATATACACAATAAGCATATGGAAAGGATAATTTGAGCCGTTCCGGTAGAAACTATGGGTCTGTGGATGGTCAAATGCACATACAGTCTTTAGAAATATAAAAAAGGCCATATCACAGTCGTAGTAACGTAATAGCTAGTGGACGCGTCCCAAACTCAAAGGGCGCTGGTTCGAATTTTGGCCGGAATGCATGCACCATGTAGGCAATTTTGTGATCTACTATTGTTACAATTACCACGTGCTAACAAAGGTGAAAGACAACATCCTGATGAAACCTGCACTTCGAGATAACCGAAGTATCAAAAACGTGCCAAGCCGCCTTAGACAAGCGTGGCGGGTATACTGTCCGTTTCCTTATAGTGGGAGGCCCAAGTCCAGCAGTGGGACGTTTATGGGCTGTTATTATATTATTATATAACATTTTTTTTATGTTTGCGTAAAGGCAACCTGGCAGACGGGTCCACTTGATGGCAAGTGGCTACCGTCGCCCATGGACATCTGCAACACTAAGGGAGCCGATGCGTTGCCTACCACAACATCACAGGCGATCAAAAGCGTAGAGCTTACTTCACATAAGTCCTAAGCTTTCTGTTCAGCGAGGTAATGTGAGATGCCTTCTATGTACGCTGCCCAATCCCAATGATGAATGTGGATTGATCTAGTAGGGCTGAACCTTCCTTTTTTTTAGTACTCATTATCTTAGTAAAAAATAATGTAGCACTCATCTTGTAGAAATGTATAAAACGCCGACATTACCGTTGTGCCTGGATATGAGATTGTTTCCAATAAACCATGAAGCACTGAGCTTTATTATTTTTTTCACACTAATTTTAAAATTAAATAAGTTTTATGACTCGTCTAATTTCATCAATATTAAAGCAATTTAGTGCGTCTAAAAACATGCTAACATTTATAAGATCTAGACATATTAATGTACCTACTCTATTAATAATAGCCTCGCTGGAAGATCTTCTTTTAAGACAGAGGAGCATTCCACCTCGCCCCTCACCCATTAGGGTCATCCCTAAACAAGTAATAAAACATTGGTATTATGGTCCTCATTGAAAATAAAAATATTTGATGAATTTATCTTCAAATTTGCCAATTACCTATTATTTGTCTGATAATAATAATATTTATGAATCCGCAGGAGCGCTTTGTGGCGAAGCCTTAGGTGATTAGCAACACCTCGTACCTGACTCCGAGGGTCAAGGCAAGGCCCCAGCCTCCGTGCTTGCCTTAACCAGCCGGCACGGAGTGCAGATTGCTAGAGCTAAGACTCACGCTCCAGGGGTGGAAGTGAAAATTGGCATAATGTTGGAAGTAGCTTCAGTGAACCTTTGCCATCTCTCACCACTCTTAGCCACTGCAGGGCCCATGCAGGGAGTGGCGTGTCTCCGTCTGCCCATTTTTCCATGTTCCCCGATTATTGCGACGGGCAGACGCCATAGTCCCCGTATTCCCAAACTTCTAGTACTACTAGCATTTTACCCCAATAGCCCGGTACTTTTTGTTCTCATTTCCCATAATAGTCCTACACTGGTCGAGGCTTGTCTTTGGGTGATAGCGATAACCGCCGGGCAGTGTCACGCCGCATTTACAATAACTTTGTCAAGTGGCCTCTACGTGTTGGCCTTCCCATGGCCCCACGCAAGCCCTCCAAAAGTCCGGGCCATTTTTATGGTCTTTGTTCTTCAAAGACATACATTATAATACTTATGAAATTGTACATATTTTTATTCCTATATAGGAATGTTATAATAATTTTAAATATTATTATGTAAGTTTCATATTCCACCACTGAAATTGAACGGGCTACTGATATATAAGAAACGTAAACAAATTACGGTACAAAAGATCATAAAGAGACCAAATCGAATGATATTAAGTTGATTTGTTTCATTGTACTTTAGTTGTATTACTTTGAATGAAATGAGGGTAGGCGTCTTGAGACCGGGCATCCGTGCACGCCCGGCTGAACGCAAATGAAGTAGCCAGATCAAAGCCATCGATATCCACCCACTTTGCGAACGACGACTTTTAAATAATTTGCATTTGGAGAATAATGTTTAAATTTGATTTTTAAATATATATTGTTTGAAGTTAACGTGTTTTCTGATATGCCCTTGCCTACACCTGAGTTAATCTTAGTTCTAAAGATCCCATTCACTATCCTGCATGGCAGTTCGCCTTGTAGTGCACCGCGTAATGCAGGATTGTGAATGTATATAAGAATAGCTTTTATTTGGTTACTGCAAAATCTCTTAAGTTAGCTATAACGTCGTTTGTATAAATAATTATGCCATCTGTTTTCCAGGATAAATTTTATCTTTACATAGTATAAAACGAAGTCGCTTTCCGTGTTGGTTTGTCAGTCTATATCTGCCAACTCCTCCTAAACCACGCAACGATTTTTAAGCGGTTTTCATCATTAGTTTTTCACTAAATTTTTATATATATAAAATATGTATTTATTTAAATATTAATGTACTTAAGTAACGGAAAAACTACTGGACGGATTTGGCTGAAAATCGGTATATATGTAAATAGAAGGGAACTGGTGGATGAGCCCAATATAATAGGCGAGACTTGCAAGACTTGGTCCACATCGCTTGCGCTGGCTTGGTCCACTGGGCCCACTGGGTCCACTTAGACTACTGGGTCCACTGGGTCCATTTGAACCACTGGGTCCACTGGGTCTACTTGGTCCACTTGGTCCACTGGGTCCACTTAGTCTACTAGGTCCGTTGGGTTCACTGGGTCCACTTTGTCCACTGGATCCACTGGGTCCAGTTGGTCCACTGGGCCCATTTGGTCTACTGGGTCCACTTGGTTCACTGAGTTTACTGGGTCCACTGCGTCCATTTGAAACACAGCCTACTGGGTCAACTGGGTCCACTGGGCCCACTGGGTCCACTTAGACTACTGGGTCCACTAGGTCCATTTGAACCACTGGGTCCACTGGGTCTACTTGGTCCACTGGACTCACTGAGTCCGCTGGACCCACTGCGTCCGCTTGGTCCACTGGGCCCACTTAGTCTACTAGGTCCGTTGGGTTCACTGGGTCCACTTTGTCCACTGGATCCACTGGGTCCAGTAGGTCCACTGGGTCCACTTGGTCCATGTTATCTATTTTGTCATTTTTGTGAAGTTTTGTCATTTATGTAGTTTACAATAGACGGGGGTGGTATAGTTTGCGATATAAAATGAAGTGAATCTTTCGAGGGCAAATACATACAAATTTAATACAATATAACCTGTACCAGTTGCTCTTTAAACAAGAGACATGCACTAGAGGTTGACCCGCGGCGCAGCCGCGGGGTAAACTCTAGTTTTTATATATATATAATATCTATTTATTTAAATATTAATGTACTTAAGTAAATAGAAGAACTGGTGGATGAGCCCAATATAATAGGCGAGAGCAAGACACATCGCTTGCGCTGGCTTGGCCACCTATAATGAATGGGGAGGATCGTACGGTGAAAAGAGCCTATCTGGGCAGACCAACGGGACGGCGACCAGTTGGTCGGCCCAGATACCGCTGGAGTGACGTAGTGGAGGCTGATCTGCGCGAGCTTCATGCCGATGACTGGCAGGAGACAGCGCTGAACAGGAAGGAGTGGAATATTCTCATTTCGGAGGCCAGGACTCATTTTGGGTCGATGAGCCGCAGCAGTTAGTTAGTTTAAGTAAATAGAGCTACATTCTTGGATTTGAACCGCGGCGCAGTCGCGGTGAAAACTGTATGTAAATGTATGTGTGTGTGCCCGTTTCCTATGAGCTAACACACCGTTCTTTTTTTCGTGCATAAATGTAGTTGTATACAGGTGTTATTCCTAGAAACACATGGTTCAGTACATTTTACCAGTTTCAATGGTGTGCAAGTTTTTAATTAGTTCCTATTTATTTTATTAAGTACCTTTTATGTAATTTGGATAATATTTATTACCTTTATTTATTAATTGTATAGATATCTGTTTTTTGTTTAAATTATTATCTTATACTAATATACTTATATAAAGCTGAAGAGTTTGTTTGTTTGCTTGAACACGCTAATCTCAGGAACTACTGGTCCGATTTGAAAAATTCTTCCAGCGTTAGATAGGCCGTTTATCAAGGAAGGCTATAGGCTATATATCATCACGCTAAGACCAATAGGACCAGAGCACCAATGAAGAATGTTTCAAAATCGGGATGTTTTTTTAACTTACTTTTTTTTATTTATTCGACTCGGACGAAGTCGCGGGCAGAAGCTAGTATTATATATTCAAACGGTTGAGTTGAAACTGTTTAGTCGTTGTTAGTAATTGCGTGAAAGTTTCTAATACCATTAACACACAAAAGGTGGCGCTACTGGATTTCGGCGGTATTGGATAAAATAAACTTATAAAAAAAATGACAAAAGTGTTAACAACATATCGGGCATTAGTATTATTTAACTCTCGTATTAGTATACCATATTGTAGCAATATTATAAAACTTAAAGCCTTTTGTTAGTCCGTCTTAGAAATATGAAAGTAAAAATAAAAACAAGACGTCGTGTTACTAATACAATATTCATCGTTTCTGTCTGTACATAACTAAACTAGTGCAAAATTCAAAGCTCTATATTGTATCAGAGTAGTGAACCGAGTGTATAAGATAGGAGACAATGAAATGAACGGCAGAGTCGAGGTGTCGCGCCGCTCTCGCATTCCCTCAGTGCATACTTGATGTACCGCGACGGAGTGCCGCACAAGTCACAAGAGGTGGCCATTTTATATATACATAATATTATAAAATTCTAAAAACGCCGTGTCTGTACATTGAAGCTGTTTAAAAAATATAACTGGAAAACACTCCATAAACAATGGTAAAACACGATGTCATATTTTTTTAGAATTCTTGTCCGTTTGTTCACGATTCACGTTAAAACTACTGGGCCGATTTCGATGCGGTTTTCGCTGATCAACAGTAAATTCTTAGACTTAAAATCTGCCCTACTTTGTATCCTGGGAATTCAGCCGGAAAAACCACATTGCAGTTCGATTTCTTTTAATCTGGCTATAATTATATATATTAAATATATATATATATATATATATATATATATATATATATATATATATATATATATATATTTAATATATATAATTATAGCCAGATTAAAAGAAATCGAACTGCAATGTTAATCTGGCTATAATCATATATATTAAATATATATATATATATATATATATATATATATATATATATTTAATATATATAATTATAGCCAGATTAAAAGAAATCGAACTGCAATGTGGTTTTTCACTGATTGATAGCAATTTTTATTATTGTAACAGCCTTCATAAACGTCCCACTACTGGGCTTGGGCCTCCCACTATAGCAGGGAACGGACATTATACCCGCCACGCTTGTCATCTCGATCGACAGGTTTCATCATGATGTTTTCCTTCACCGTTGTTAGCACGTGGTATAACACTATAGTTATAGTTAGTATAATAATTCATATATAACTGGAAGAAGAGATAGCTGTCTGAGGGAAATTGTATATTCATTAATCGCTATTCGCTAGTAAATTAAACCACTGCCTCCCTCCGGCACTCGTTCAATGGAATCAAAGGATTTGCGTTCATTATAGGCTGTAATAATTGATGGGTCGCAGCCCGTGCGCCGAATAGCATCGCTCCGCACCGCAAATGGCCGCACCAGCGCGATGCTTTTAGCGGGACACTTTGTTTATCAGTTCAAAAGGCACCAGAGCGCTTTTTACTAAAACTATTTGCTGCCATTTTTTTTAAGTGTTACTGAACCTTTTATGTATAAAAATACTGCGTAAAATTTGGCAAGTACCTACTTAATTATACATAAGTACATATATACAGTATATACTACTTAAGAATCCGAAGTTTATATGAGATACCGTCTCATTGTTAAAGCAGGTATTTTCAACTTGTAAGTCTAAATAATCTTGAAAGAAATACATATAAAATTGACATTATATTAAAGATGTAAATTAAAGTAATTAAAATTACCTTTAACGGTTTATTTTTAGCGTACTTTACGGTACGGTATGTACATATATTTCAGGGTATGAAATAGAAATTAAATATAACCTATTGTGTGAAACTGGTGCCTATTGTAGATCTACAGTGCTCCACTCCATGGATAAAAACTAAGTACAAACTTACTATGAAAGTAGATTTTTATGTTATAAAATGTACCTAAAATACAAACCTACGAGCTCGTAATATTAAGCCGCGTACTCATTTGCAAGCCGTAATTGTAACCGAATCGATATACTATCATGCTCTAAAGGCGCGTTTCCACTGAAATTGTTGGCACCTTCTGTGTTTCCAACTGTTTGCAAATTTCCAAAAACTCACCAACTTTTGTTCACATTGTATCTACAACGAATTGAAACAAATCGCCAACAATTTAGGAAACATTTTAGTTACAACTGGCAGTCACCACTAGTATCGTTGGTAACATATCTTCGAATGACGATGATATTGTACAGGCAGCCGCAGAACTTATTACTTACAAAAATAAACTGAACTATAAATATTGGGTATTGTTTTATATTTCAAGTTGGTGAAGCCCCATAGCATTCCTATGCAACCTTTTTCATATTTTTATTTATGTAATTTTTATCACTTGAGTTCCATAGTACTCTTTAGATGTGATATAAATCAATTAACGTGTCGGTTAATTCGTTCGTCCACGTGACAGACATGTTCCTGAATCCATCTAATGTTCCCAACTGTAATCGTTTCCACCGAGCGAATAATGTCGGCAACAAGCGCGTTCTTTTGGTGTTTACCGCCAAAAATGGCAACACGGTTGATAACACAAAACTTAGCAATTTTTCTTTGGTGGAGCCCCAGCTTAATGTGTACTCCAACACTGATCTCCGCTTTGTCGGCTCATTGCGAGCCCGCCGAGTGATGTTCACCTTGAGCTCGCGAGCCACGTACAGACAGAGGCGTAGCTAGGGTGGGGCAAGTAGGGCTAGTGAGCCCTGGGCCCGAGGCCTATATCGCAGGAGGGCACGCAAAATCACCAATAATTATTATTAAATTTAAAAATCAAATTACACTACAATAAACTGTTTCATACTGTTTGTTATACATATTTACTTCGTGATTTCGTTTATCTTTTGTAAGTAAGATTTCGGAGTGTTTTTGTATGTTTTTATATTAAGATTAGGATATGCCTACGACTTCGCCCACGTTTGAATTGAAATTCCCGTGGGATTCCCGGGACACAAAGTACCGCAGCTATTGTTTTAGCGTCGGAATAACCTAATTTTTATACACCCGATCAACTACAAACTGCTCCCGGGAAAATTCTCACGTCATTCCCGGGATAAAAAGTAGCGCAGATTGAAGTCTACGAAATGCTGTCGATCACCGAAAACCGCATCGAAGTCGGCCCAGTAGTTTTTACATGAATCCTGAACAACTGACACGAAATCTAAAAAAAAATACATCTTGTTATCCGTTGTTTATATAGACTATTTCAGTTATTTTATTTAAATAGCTTCAGTGTACAGACACGGCATGCTTAGAATTTTATAATATTATAGATTTATATCGGGCCATTTTCTATTACTACGCCCCTGCGTACACACTATGACTTTTGGTTTCAGTAACTGCAACGGGTATGGTTACAGCTTGCAAGTGAGTACGCGGCTTTAGGCGAGCGAAGCCTTTTTAAAAGTCCCACTACTTCGATAAAATCGGGCTTAGGAATATTACCTACTGCTTCCAAGTAAATTTCCATAACGCAATCAAACACCAAGCAGACGCGGTCATCAACTATTCTCTTAGTTGCCTGAAATTACATTATGTACATGAGGGTCAACCTACCAAGTTTGGGTCTGACTAACCAACCGTGTCTCTATTAATTGATTTGGGGGGGCCCTTAAAACTGGGAGGTGGGTTGCAAATGTCCTCGGCGCGTCTATTAAAATTAATATTAATTTATTCAACTAGTGAATTGAATGCATAAGGTACAACGATACAACAAAGAGAATTAATATTATTTTCAATTAATACTGTTAATGCTGAGATTTACATTGAGTTTCGGTATTGTTATTATCAATTTATAATTAGTTTATTACATATCTATTATCACCATCGGCTAAATAATTGCCGGTGATATAATATAAAAAAGCTGAAAATGTGATTGCTAGGCAAAGAAATATACTCAATTAATTAATTGAACCCACACAAAAAAATCATCAAAATCGGTTCAATCGTTTTAGGAAGAGTTCAGTGACATACACACGAACAGAAGAATTTTATATATAAAGATTTATGGGCGAGAATCCAGTCCAGTCAGTCAGTACACCCTAATAAAGTTTCATCACAATCTGATCAATGCTTTAGGAACATATTGAGGACAAACCTACAAATATTGATTTTTATTTTTATAGATTTTATAAGCCAGAAGCCCTTTCGGGCGTCCTCAGTACACTTTACCAAAGTTTCATCACGATCTGATCAATAGTTTAGGACAAACATACAAACATTGATTTTATTTATAAGATGAAGAAATTTATATTAATATTGTGAAATCAAAATAATAAATTAAGAATACATACATACATACATACATAACTTCACGCCAGTTCCCTTGCGGGGTAGGCACGAACAACAGAGTGCCATTTAGGCTTATTCTTACACATCTCACTTGCCTCTTTGACATTCATAACTCTTGTCATGCACACTCGTCTGTTCTTAAGGCTCCTGACATCACCCTCCGCTAGTAGACGATCAATTTGATCATGGAAGGTGTGTCGTGGCCTTCCACGACTTCTGCATCCATCCACTTTTGCATTGTATATCTGTTTAGTCATTCTTTCATCATGCATTCTTTCCACATGCCCGAACCACCGGAGCATTAAATTAAGAATACAATAATACATTGGTTATGTATACATAAATTGTTAATTAATTTTGAATCTAGAAATTTTCAGCAATTAAATCTGGTGCGGAAATAATTTTATAGTGCGCTCACTTCTAGTACGTATAAAGTTCCGTAGCTTACAGAGATTTTACGTAAAAAACTCGTATGTCGAATATAAATCCGGTAAATACAACTTAGAAAGTTAGTATTTTCAACATTTTAGTACTGTAAAGTACATACAGTACAGTATAGTATAGTACAGTATAGTTTAGTACAGTATAGTATAGTATAGTATAGTACAGTATAGTATATAAGTTGTACAGTACACTATAGTACAGTAGAGTATATATAGTACAGTATAGTGTAGTATAGTACAGAATAGTACTGTACAATATAGTACGGTACAGTTTAGCATAATAGAGTATAGTAACAGTATTTTAGTAGCTTTGTTACTTTAGTCACTGCATGCCTATCTGTTAAGTAGATACATTCTATATACGCCGCTACATGATGGTTAAGCGATATCTTAGAAAAAATGACACAGAAACCTAGGCATAGCTGGTGTATTTTAAAATCGCACATAGCACATATTTGGTTAAAAAGTAATATGTTATGAATCTATCCTAACTCCTAAAACAGTACCTGCACACGAGTACCCAAATACATACAGTGACTTCGCAGCCGCCATAACCCGGTACTCGTCGTTTGCAAATGAAAATTAATTATGCAACACGATAAATTGACACTAATTACGTGATACAGGGGTGGCGACGTTTAACGCTTTACCCGTTTACGATGTGCCTAATTTTATTTAAGCTTGCATGTACAATGTATATGGCGTAGTGTAGTTTGCTATTATGTAGTACACATGTTTGACGGGGGATTCTCCCGCGGCCAACCGCGCACGTCATTGACGACAAGCAGGTTTTCTTTAAAAACAGCTTTTTATGAATCTTTTCGTTTTGCTTTGTTGATACCAATAATGAGCGCTAATCAGTTAATTTTTGTCAAACATGAATGACCTAGCACTAATTAAAAAAAACCTGGTAACGGCCAATAATGCGCGTTTCCAAACGCGCATCATTGGCGCGTTTCCAAACGCGCCACGTGGTAGTAGAGCTATGCTCTAGGGACATGCCGTCCAACTGGGCAAGGTAGTGCGGCGCACAGTGGTGCCAAAACGTGAAAGGCACCGTCAAGTTACAACCAAAGGCGCTTATCAGTATTTCGTATGAAGGTGCTTGGCGCGTCACTGCCGTGACGTGACGACGATGACGTCATTATCTTGATTTCCACTACTAAGAGCGGAGTCGAGATAACGATTCCAGCATGGCCATAATGGCTCTAGGGCTGGCTCGATCCGTGTAATACTACGCTCTCACGTAATATCGGCCTGAACCGGTTAGAGTTTCGTGCGATGAGGGACAGTTCCAACGGCCCTCTTCCCGTTCCCCCTATTCCATTCATCTGTCCTATCTATTCTACATCCCATTCCTCCTGTTTGATCTTCTATTTCCTTGAGCTCCAACGCTCAACTACGCAGCGGTTCTGTAGAAGATTTATTGCGTGTACAACAATGATCTGAAGGCACTTCCCGGCGCGGTTTTCCCTTTGCACTATGATATGGGGTTCCTTAAGAAGGGCTCGATAAAATTTGTTAGAGGTCGGCAATGCGTTGGCGACAACCCTGGTGTTGCAAACGCCTATGGAGGCGATAGTAACCGCTTTCCATCAGGTGGGCTGACTGTCTGTTTTCCTGCTTCAGGCAATAAAAAGTTTCGTTTTTGTTTATAATTTGGAATACTATTATGAATAAGGGGTAATAAAGCCATCCTAAAATAAGTTTACTAACGCAATTCAATTACGATGTATTGATAATACGCATATTGCATTTCAAAAGTCTTGGTAGCGTAATGGCTAGCGCACGCGTCTCAAGTTCAAAGAGCGCGAGTTCAAATCCTGGCCGAATCGGCATACTACTTAGGCAGTTAGTAGGATGTAATGTGCATATTGTTACAAATACCACGTGTTAAAAACGGCGAAGGAATGATGAAACCTGTACATCCAGATAATCGATGTATCAAACCTGTCAATCCTATAAGGACAAGCGTAGCGGGTATATTGTCCGATCCCCCTATAGTAGGAGGCCCTAGCCCAGCAGCGGGACGCTTATGGGCTGTTATTATCATATTATTTTTAATGTAGTTCATTGTTCAAAACATAACTAACTATACTTATATATATATATATTATGGTTTTTTGGTAGTACGTAAACAACAAGTTCCGTGTGTGTGGCGAGGCGTCGTAATAACTGACTTCAATTATTCATGCAATTAACTGATTATAGCAACACTAGCACCCTACACACCCCCACTCTAATGCGGGGTGGTTACATATACTTATTACATTGGTTTACGTATTTATAATGCAGCGTACACAGGGATCTTTGCTTGAGTCTCACTCTCGATAAACATCTATATTTTATTTTTATTTTTATTTTTTATTTAGGATAATAAACAGATATACACTAAAGTTAGATAATAAAAATAAAAAATAGTATAAAATCAGTGCTTATCCAACTACATTATCCACGAACTAAAAAAATGGTAGTGTACAGTACTATAAAAGAATAGGGGACATATACAAAACTCACGGTCACCCACACACGCACACACACACACACACACATACATACACACATGAACACACAACATGCACGCACCCGCGCATTCAAACACACACATCAACACGCTTATATACATTTCATATATAGACCCTTATAATGTTTGATAACAATGATTGAGGGTCAGACAAACAAAATACTGGGTAGACCCAGCTCCAAGTACAAACATGTGTTGTCTGATCTATTTTATATTTTGTCTGTGTCTCATTTGGCAAATAAATGTTTTCTTTTTCTCCTTTCTTCTTTCTTCTGTTTTCTTTCTTCTTTATTTCTTCTACGAGTTATCAGAGTGAAGCCGGTTAATGGAAATTGATTTTGGTATAGGAACAGTGATGGATTTACACTAGGGGCACTAGAGGCTAGTGCTCAGGGCGGTGAAATTTTCAAAGACGGCAAAATTTGGAGTGTCAGTAAAAAAAAATCAACTTTCTGCTATAAAAAATCAATGATTTTCAAAAATTGGGAAGTTATTAGTTTCATGTCAAATCTTAAAAATCGAGTTCTTATTGAATATTACCATTTTGATGTCTAGTTACAGTGCATAGATAATAGGGTGGCATTTTTCATGCTGCCCCAGGGCGGTACTTAAGATAAATATAGGCTAGACGTGTTGCTGGGGAGTTTCTTGCCACTTCTTCTCCTTAATAGCAATAACACGTTTCGACGCGGTGTGCATAGAATAGGAAGCAAAATTAAATTTTAAGTTATATATATAACTTTCAAAAAGTGTAGAACTTATTTTTAATAAAAACTTGAATTTTGAAATCCGGCCCTGTATAGGAAACCGATCACGTTCCAGTACGTTATGAGAAAATTAGTATTAAATAATCGAATTAGTATGGATAAAATTAGAATAGCTACAGTGAATAGATTACTTTCAACCACACAGACGCAAATCACGAGTACCTACTACATAAGTTTACGCAAAGTTTAAAAAAACTATTTACTTCATTTGACGCTTTTGCTCAAGTAGGCTCCGTCTATACTTTTATTCGTTCTGCCGAGGGCTGTGGCATAAAGGAGACGGATACGCATACATTCTTTGGCTCAGATTGTAAAAAATGTATCATTTAAAATTACTTTTTTATTATGCTGATTTTTTATTTTAATGGGTTTAGTTCTTTTGAATGAATAAATTTATTTTTATTTTTTATTTATTTATCTATAATAACAATTTTAAATCACAAAATACTAGTATGGCATCACTTAAACCCACGAGGTTTGCGTGTGATGCAACACACCCTCGCATTTACAGGATTTACATACATTGTATCGTGTTCTCCATCATCCCTATAGTGATGCATATGTATATACATATATACACACGCATATATATATATATATATATATATATATATATATATATATATATATATATAAATATATATATATCTACATACATATACCTAATCACATCGTATATGCAGATAACATATACACAGTCACGATCGCTCATACACACAGGCTGTCATTGCAAATATAATATGAATCAATGATATAAGCGTTTTTATATTATTAATTATTGAAATTTACATATGTAAATCGATTATGGTAATGGATAACTTATGACCTTATTTTTAAGATGAATCGTCTTGCAGATAGAATTTAGGGCTGATTTATATTTTGTATATACATAAAAAAGTAAAACGCTTTATTTTAGCCGTATCTCAACTCATTTCTTTGGCCCAAAAGTCCCCGTCTCCTTTATCTAACGGACGTCACGCCATATGAAACTTACAGCGTTTATAAATCTACCGTCTAAAATACATTTCTTTAATAGAAAATATTATTCGAAGCTTCATCAAAAATACAACGAAACAGAGATACCACGCAAACCTGTATACATTTAAATTAGCTAATTTACTGTGTTTATTTACAAAAGGGAAAATATTAAAACGTCCTAACACTCAATTTGTGTACATCTTTAAGGTACAAATTGAATTCTGGGAGCGGCTGGCTGCGAGGGGGCGGTTCGGGCCGCGGGAGGGGAGGCCTAATTGCCAATTTTCTCTTTACGGCATTTTTTCAGCTTTTTAAGGAGAAAAATTCGTTAATGCATATTTAATAGCCATAATCGTCTCCAGTCTGCTCACTAAATTATTCGCCCGTGCTGTGTATTTTTCCTTGCTTTTTTTTTTATTGCAGGAGATCAGCAGACAGGCAGACGGCCCACTTGATGGAAAGCAGTTACCATCGCCTATGGACATTTGCAACACCGAAGTTGCTACAAATGCGCTGCTGCTCTCTTAAGGGAGACTGGAACCTGGTCACTAATGCCGGAACACAACTCAAGGTTGTTATGGCGACATGCTTTAGACCAGGGCTGGTAGCCATCCAGTCGGGCAAATGCCCTACCACCTGGCTGTGGGTTGTTAAGTCGCCTCTTACGACATGCCGCCCGGCCGCAGGAAATTGTATTCTTTCTCCGTTCCTGCACGGATAAAATGATTTTACGGCACGCGAAGCGGGCGGGTATCAGCTAGTAATTTTATATAATACTAGTTGCGCCCGCGGTTTCACCCGCGTGGTGATGGACAATCGTTATATTTTGGATAATTCACACTATATCTTTATAAATTATAGCCTATGTGTTATTCTGATGTAACAAACATACATCCATACATTGTTACAAACTTTCGCGTTTATAATATTTATAGAGATAGAGATTAAAAGGGGTGGGAGGTAAAATAAAAAGAGAAGAGAAAAATAGAAGCCGCCAGTTAATCTATTAAAACCGTTAAAATTTAGTTTTAATTATGTGTACTAGTCGCAAAAACTTAAGAAAATAAAAAGATTTCTGCTAATATTTTAAGGTATGCCGCCATAACAACTGAGTTGTCTTCCGGCATCAGTGTCCAGGGACCAATTTCTCCTTCAAGGCCGGCAGCACATCGGCAGTATCTCTGGTATTGCTAATGTCCATAGGTGACGGTAACCACTTTCCATCACAATTGGGCCGTCAGCCTGTCTGTTATGCTTCAGTAATAAAAAAAATAAAAAAAATGTTCGAGAAAAAGTAGTAACCTGTCCAAATTTCAAATATAAGTAAATTTGCATGGCGACAACCTCTCGCTGTCTACTTGGTCGGTTACAAGTAAACAAACTATCTTATCCACTACTAGTGAAGTAAAGCGGGGTCTCATGGGTGCATGTTGAGACTACGATCATTTCTTTGAGTCCCACCATAATCCCGCTCCTCATACATAATGCGCACATATAAATTTCAATTTTAAACCCGCCGTTTCGAGTTACACCCATTTGTGGAATTACGCCGCGGCGATGTGAGGGTTAGGACGAGTTTACCAGGCGAATGAAAAATCCGGACAAATGTCGGATAATATTTACAAATAATATATCCATACATGTCCCACTGCTGGGCTCGGGCCTCCTATTATAGGGGGAAACGGACAGTCCCGCCATGCTTGTCCAAGGCGGCTTGGCAGGTTTGACACATCCGTTATCTCGATATGCAGGTTGCATCACGATGTTTTCCTTCACCGTTGTTAGCACGCAGTAATTGTGACAATATGCACATTACAACAGAAAACTGACCAAGTGGTGCATGCGTTCCGGCCAGGATCGAACCCGCGCCCTCTGAGTTTGGGACGCGAGCACTAGCCATTACGCTACCACGACTTAATATTTGCAAACATCACTGTAATATCAGCCCATACGTGTCCCATCGCTGGGCTCAGGCCTGTACAGTTTTTACAGGAACAAATGGTAAATCCACACGCTTGTCCAAAGCGGAATGCCAGATTTCACGCACCGTTTATCTAGATTTCATCATGATATTTTCCTCCGCTGTCAGTTTGACGTAATTGTAAAGATATGAACTTTATAGGTTAACTAGCTGACCTGGCAAACGTTGTTTTGCTTTTTAAATTATTTTTATTAATTTTAAGTAAGTTAAATTATTATATCGCTATTAAAGAATAATGATTGGTCGTAGAAGGGTGAATATTTAGGGTTGTATGTACTTTTAATGCGAAATCATAAAAAAAAAAAAATAAGATATTTTGTCAAAAAAAAATATATTTAGGGGTATGAAAAATAGATGTAGGCCGATTCTCAGACCTACCCGATATGCACACAAAATTTCATATTAATCGGTTCAGCCATTTCGGAGGAGTTTGGTAACAAACACCGCAACACGAGAATTTTATATAAGCTACTTAAGCTGAACGTAATTTATCGGTCAGGATTCGATACACCATCATTCAAACAAGACGCATTGCGTTAGCAACTAAGCTACTAGAACTTACATATATAATCAGATGATATAAAAACGTCACAAATGATTTTATTTGTGATTATATAAATAAAACTATGGCTATGGTACGATATGAAAAACAAATCTGCAAAATCGGCCAAGTGCGTATTGAGGCGTACAAATGAATGATTCCATAGTGATAACCAATGTTCCCTTTTTCAAAACAATCTTTATTGAAAATATTTTTAAGCTCTAGCATAAGCATCACAATTTTTTTAAACCTTTTAAAATCTATAAGGATTGATTTTTCAATCACTAGATAAAAAATATTCATAGAATAAAGTATAACATGGAAAAATTAAAAATGTCAGCTGCATGAATTAAACAGTTGAATCGTTTTACTTTTGAAGTCATTCAGATTATAATTTATTCAACTGATAAGATTTATCTGAAGTTTGAAAAATCAGCTCTTAGAGGAATAAATAAATATCATTTAGGGCCGATTTTTCCATATTCAGATAAAAGTTATCAATCGAATAAACTATAACCCGACGTAATTCAATAGCCAAACAACTTAACTGTTTTATTCATGCAACTTTCCTCTTTAATTTTGCCATGTTGTATTAAAATACAATATGGAAAAATAATTCATATGAATAACTTTTATCTGGTTTGAAAAATCGACCCAAGTATCATAGTCGTATGTTGTCGTTTTTCTAATTTCGGTAGCTTGCAACCCTTGCGGCGTACCCAGCGGCTACGGCGATCGCCGACAGTACCTAATCGGGTAATGCGTTTGCGACATGAACTTATAAATAACTGCAGAATAGGTTCTGCATATTCCACTTGCTCTTATCACGCGACTAGATTTTCTTATTCCAATATTCCTATCATTAGGGTTCCGTAGGCAATTTGGCAAAAACGAACATTTGTGTCCGTCATGTGATGTGACACACAAAATGTGGTAATATTCGACAAGCACTCTATTGAATTGTATTCGAATAGCTGATTCGATACTAGTTGTTACACGAGTATTTATTTTAATTTTTGAAGTAACAAAGTATTTTATTGTTAGGTTTATTAAAATTTATTTATTTGTTTTACTAATGAAATATTACATAATTAGAATTAGTTTTTTTTTTTTATTTATTTAACAAAATTGGGTCTTTTTGTGCTTATGCCATAAGGAAGGTTTGCACTGAAAATGAGCGTTGTGTGGGATATAATTCGGGCAGAGCAATATACTGAGTGCAAACTTTGTTTGCTGAAAATGTGGCGTACAAATTCTCAAATTATTCTCTGTGTATAATAATGTATAAAGAATGTAAATACGTCGTTATTTCTTCAAATAAAGTTTTTCTTTCTTTCATGTCCGTCTATTTATCTGTCCTTTTAATTACCTTACCTTACCGATCATTCTTTTGCCTTACTATCGGTTAAAATTTGACATAAGCTGCATACATCTAAATTATCAAAATTCAACTGATGTTATGGCGAGTGAACGAATAGTAAGATATAGGAACCGGCCGTAAGACACCATCGCTTTCCTCGGAAAGTACTCGGTTTATATGGCTGATTTACCGGAGGAGTGTTGTTAAACATAACATCACCGCTTAAATTCCTGTCAAAGGCTGATTGAATCTGCTGAAGCCGAATGAACCCCTGATTTTTTCCTAATTTTTAAAATCATTGTACGTACTCGATACCTCCTACAAATTGATTAAAATATAGTTTATTTATTGAAAAAAAACAATAGCGCATATTACACTTTTCCAGACAAAAAAATACCTAAATATAGGGCTAATAACAGGTTTTCTCTATTAAATTTGACAGAGCAAACTAACCTCGTGTAAATGTATAATAATAATTATAAGTACTAGTGGTCGCCCAGTGGTCGAAATTCGATCATAATTAAATTGTAAGTTTGAATATTATTAAGGTTCTGTTGTCAAAGACTATATACTTCTATAATCACAGATTTCGCCAAGGCTACACTATTAATTTGACTTTAACAATAAACAAAAGAGTATATATGCGTGTGTGTCAAATACATGGTAGTGTGTGCAATGTTTTTATATCTATTTAATGTGTTTTTATGCATATTTAAAAAAAATATTAGTATTCATCGCTTCTTATCTATATAAACTGTAAGTGTGCGAAATCTCATACTCCTCCGTCCGCGCAATTTTCGTAAAAAGAGGTACAAAGTTTTTGCTTCACGTATTAATATAATAATATATGTAGATGTATATAATAATAGATACATGTTAAAATATACCTATAGTTAATTAAATATTTGTATCCTTTTAATAAGACCAGACCACAGCCAATCTGCGCTTCCCTACTTTTTTAAACTTTATTCTTCACACTAGTGTTACAGATCATATCGATAAAAAGTATCGATTTTCCGCACACGATTCCACTGGCAGCAGTCAATCTCGTGGTAATCCGCCAAGGAAATAATAACATTTGCGCAAATCCAGCGCCCGCTAATGTACCCGCGGCTCCCAGCGGACTTTAAACTGCTTACAGTGGTTTTAAAAAAGGCAACTCGACTTTTATAAGCCGTTCGGTAAGAAGTGCAGTTTCGTTCTTAAAAACAATTTTGTTATTTATTCTAACATTAGCTTTGGCCTGCGGCGTCGCTCCTCTTAATAAGTGATATGCATGTTATGAAATGGGCATGTTATAATGCATAAAATCAAAGTACCTATCCGTGCAGGAACGGAGATAGACTACAATTTCCTGCGGCCGGACGCCCTGTCGTAAGAGGTGATAAAACATCCCACAGCCAGGTGGTAGAGAATTTACCCGTATGGGTGGCTACCATCTCTGATCTAGAGTATATCGCCATAACAAGGTTGAGTTGTGTTCCGGAATTAGTGGTCAGATTCCAGCCTCCCTTTTGAGATCGGCAGCACATTGGTAGCACCGGGTGTTACAAATGTCCACAGGCGATGGTAACTACTTTCCATCAGGTGTTCTGCCTGCCTAATCATAAAAACCCATAACGCAAACTAGCAACGATCGAACTGACTGATTGTGATGATGACTGATTATTATGTAATAAAAAAAATAAGATACTTTATTGTCTCAAATACAATAAGGTAGTAGTGCAATGGACGGTCTTATTAGGTACTCAAAACAATAATATGATTAAGCAAATTTATTATACTTAAAAGTATTTTTATACAACTTCACCCGAACTCACTACTTCTAATAAGATATTGTCCATCCAAAGCTTGCTAGAAGAAGTTGTTTTAATTAATAAGGCCGCCCATTGCACTACCTTATTGTATTTCGAGACAATAAAATGCCTTACTTTTTTTATTACATAATAAAAAGTAAGTAGGTAGTGCAATGGACGGTCTTATTAGGCACTTAAAACAATAATATTGTTACCACCTAGGCAGCGACAAAAACAAATTCCACGTACAGATCTGTAAAAGCACATTTTATTACCTCTCGGTATTTGAACTAATTGTAATCATTTTATGATCGTCTTCTTTTCTTCACTTATTTATTGGCATACGTTTCTAAGTTATTGTGGAGAACAGCCTATTGTTTTATTGTACTCGTTTACGCCCGCTTGCAGGCTGCATTATTAGCCAGATGTAGCGAATTACAATTACAAGCCAATTCTAGGAAATTGTGTCGACGTTGCCGGGCGAGCACATCTGCATTTGTGAAGTATAAAACGACGGCCTGATTGAGAGGGGGGTCAGTTCGGCTACAACTACGATACGGGCGTGACGTGTGTACTTTCACGAATCTAATAGTGACGGACTTTGGGTGTTTTATTGAATTACGACCTGAATTAAATTTGGATTTGTTGTTCGGTTATATTTGTACGTGTGTAATACGTGTTTGTATAGTTCTAATAAACTCAATAATAATTCTAACGGCATTTTAATTCGAGTCCCGCTAACTTGTAACAATATAATAATTAGATTTATTATACATAAAAGTATTTTTATTAAACTGCACCCGAACTCACAATTTCTAATAAGATATTGTCCATCCAAAGCTTGCCTAGAAGAAATTATTTTAAGTAATAATGCCGTCTATTGCACTACCTTATTGTATTTGAGATAATAGTCTCTTACTTTTTATTATTTTGCATGTTGGTATACAATAAAATGTATTGTGTTTATTACATCACCACGTGCCGAATGCGAACGATGTGTTTTGCCATGCTGCCTCCGTTAGGTCTTGGTAGATGTACGCTTCAGACATGTTGATTTGACGTCGTGAAGGACTATTTGCCTGAAGCGAGCATACCGGCAAACGGCACATCTGATGAACAGTGGTTTACCGTTGTCTATAGACGTTTACAACATCAGAGGCCTAGGATGGGATAGATGGGATGAAACAGGGAGAATGGGACAAGGGCGCGTAGAGTAAACCAACGGAACTCTCGCGTATCGTACGAAAGACGATATGCGTGCCAATTATCTCGCAAAAAAGGAAGCTGAACACCGCGCGAAGTGGAAAAGAAAAAATAGAAAAGCGAGCTTCAAAGCAAACACTTCTGAATGCAACCAGGATTATTAAAAAATAAAGGAATTGTCACAAATCACATAATAATAAAACTACGTTCTAACGGTTTTAAGCGCGGTAATTTATTTGATTTTTATTATTCTGATGTTTCAGCCACTTTTCAGTAGCCGTTATCACGGAAGACAAAGATGTCATTATTGCAAATTGTAAATACACGCATTTCTTGAGCAAAAGGTGCTGCATTGAAGACTTCCTTGTATCATTTTGGCATAATTGACATATTTCGTTTGGTACAGGGGTATATTCAAAACTCAATCTGACGGCCTTGCACACGTGTGACCGATTTGTTTTCTGTGTCAGTATTTCGATAATTAGGTTTTTATTATATTTAGATTATTCATCCAAAAATATAATTATTCTGTTTTGAAATAATGTTTTCGTGCAAAATTGATTTGCTGGGCAAATCCGTAAGTTAACTAAAAGGAAATAAACAAGAACTAATACATGCAAAAATAAGAAGTTAATATAAAATTATTATCAACTTGATATATTTTAACGAGTAGGAAAAACATCAATTGATGTTATATATTTGAATAATATTTCAAAATATATCTTGAAATGTTGACGGATACCGGGTTCAAATTTAGATAGAATATTATTTTAAACTAGCTGATGCCCGCCACTTCGTTCGCGTGGTGCGGTATTTTAACTCTTTAATTTTTCGGGAACAAAAGTATCCTATATGTTGACCAGGGATATAAGTTGCCACCATACAACATTTTATTTAAATCGGTCCAGTCGTTTCGCAGATTAGCCGGTACAAACAGAGAAACAAAAAATTGGAAAAAAATTTAAATTAGTTCTATTTCACGTCTTACATCCCCCTGACACGGTTTTTAGCATTTTTTTTTCATTGTACAGAAATTTGACCTTTACAATTTTATTATATGTATAGATGTTAGTGTTGCTATTTTATTTCAGTACAACAATACAGTTTGTACTGTAATTTTTAACGCAAGTAATCGTTGGTATGGTCATACATGAAGAATATTTGATAGTTTAGGATCGACTATCGCAGCAATGAAATCTTAAGACGAACAACCCATAAAATTACAAAGTTACTATATTACTTTATATTAATCGCAAAATATTAAGAGAATCAAATTTCTTATCAATTTTTGAGGTTGTTTAAAAATAGAACTTTACACCCCACTTTAGTCTAGTCTCGGAGATTAGTTTCATCTTATTATTTGTTATATGCTTTCGTGTACAGTAAAGAGTTATCTATCTTATTCGCTATCATTATCCTCGATTCTTCGTCGTACGTACTGAAGAAACTTGTCCTGTAGAGCTTTAATAAGCTTTATTTATATATGAAATTAAAAAGAAACTTATTGGGATTTTATATATTTAATTGATAGTTCTTTAAGAAATATTTTAAGAAAAAATACATCATAAATCCAGACGAGAATGTCTTATGAAGTTTTGTAGGATTTAAAATCTTTCATGGTGGGCCTTCATCTGTGATAATGTTATAGACTGTTTCACACAGATGTGGCAATGGGTGTAATGCGTTATTTGTGATGCGATATGGTTTTTAATTGTTAACGACGTTATATTTAAGACTTTAAATAAACGCATTCGGCCGCAGTCAATATCTTTAACAATACCATAGATGCGGCCGCAGCATCAGAATTATAGTTTTTTTTCTAGTCGAGTATTCTTTAAATAATATAATTCGTCTGAAGAAATAATCTATCAAAATCCTAATGAACACAATTGAATTCAACAGTATGTTCTCATAACAATAATCGAAACACATTTGTTCGAATTACGCATTTAAATTGAGACAGCACCGCGTCGCCGCCCCGCGCCGCCGAACCGCGTCACATCATAAATTCTAATAAAACACACCGTACCAGTGATCAAATTAGAAAAATTAAAAGTGATAAATAAAGTCCAATTAAAGTTTATTGCGTAAAAAAAGCATAAATTAATGCTGGAGCGAGAATACCGTGTAAAAACAACAGGGACGGCCAAACGCGTTGGAGCGGGCAACTGTCAAATCATAAAGAGATGGGGCACATGAGTTGTGCATTTTAAAATCTAGCGATTAACATTTTTTTAATGTCAGTCGATAGGTTTTTTCGCATTTGAATCTTTGAGCAATTATTGTCTTCCTTAGCATTTGAAGATGTATTGTAAAAACTTTGTTAAGCATGGTAAACAAAATAATTATACTATTTCCATTTGTTTATTTTCTCGATGACAGTTTCCAGTGGAAACTTGAACGAGCGTCTTTTTTACATTATGTATACATTATTTAATAAAAATACGACGCTTATGCACGTACAAGGTCATATCAGAGTCGGAGAAACTTATAGGGATGGAGATATCGATAAACGTAACACGATAACAGACCCGATATTTTTTTACAAAGTGTAAGAAACTAAACTATTGCCGGATAATTTTGTACAAATTTATTAACTAACATTACATTTCATTACAAGATGTAATTATATTATGTTGATTCTTTATTTATTTATTTTAATCAAAATCTGATGAATCGTCACTGTCACTCGATGAGCTCTCCCCAACATTTATTATAAGTTCCTGTACTTTTTATTATCGAATGCCACATGAATTTCCCAATCCGACGCTATAATGTTTTGGGTTCTTCTCACAATTTTTTCCCAGTGTTCGGCGGTTACTTCCGCACATGCATGTTTTAATAAATCTAACATCTTGTTTGCCGTAAAAGGGGGATGGGTATTGTTTCGAGCGGCGTGTCCTTTGATTTGTGCCCATATTAGTTCTATAGCATTGTACTGGCAATGACACGGCGGAAGTCGAAGAACCCAATGACCACATTCGGCAGCTATTTCGTCGGTAATATATCTTTAAGGGAGGCTTTTTTCGATTTTAAAATATTCACTAATTGTACTTTTAATAAAGTATTATCCACATTTTCACCATGACGTTGGAGCCAGTCAATTATCTCTTGTTTTTTATTGGCCTCCGTTGGCATTTTATCAATTTGTCTGGAGTGATATGTAGCGTTGTCCACAATAATTTTCGACGGTTCTTCCAGAGATTGCACCGTTTCTTTAAACCATCCTTCGTAAATCTCCGCGTTCATTTCTTCGTGGTAGTCAACTGTTTTCTTGGATTTAAAGGCCAGTAAAGCATCTCACACGAATCCTTTCGTAGACCCTGCATGGCATATGATAAGGCGTTCATCTTTTCCCATTGGCACTGAACTAAGGGAAGCAGCGGTGTTGTCAGTCCAGTTCTTTGATACTGTGTGGTTTGCATTTAACCAAGTCTCGTCAGTGAAAATACCATTTGACCAATCTGATATCTTTTTGGCTTCCATCAAAAATTCGCAGCGAGCCGTAGCAACGTCATGACGCTCCATCAATGTTTTATGTTTGTTCGATTTTTTAACGATTAAAACAAACACAAAATGGCGATGGGCCATTGAGTGTTCCCAGCTTGAAAAAAATATATTTGAATGTTTTTGTTGCATTTGTCTTTGTTGAAAACCTAATAAATATATGCGATCGATATCTGATAGTATTTCTTTATTTTCTTTTAAAATATTCCAAATATCGACAATTGTTAAATTATCGACACGTACATACATCCCCAAAGCAATGCGTCACACGTGTGTCCTCTAATTACGCGTTTAAATTGTATTAATTAGTGAACGACTCGGAAAGGGTTACGTTGCTAATTGAATGGCATTTTAACCGCCTATTGTACTCATCTGACAAATATTATGTATGTGATGTTCTTTTTACAAAACATAATATCACGCTGTTTCTCGTACATATTCCGAGACGACGGATCTCCACCTAGTCTGTTCTTGGCACACACCTTTAGCTGCATCTACTTTTATTAATTTCTATATAGCATGTTTATTGGAGACGCTTCTTAACAAACCTTTCTGCAAAATCTTGTTCGAATTCGACTAATACTCGTGCGAATAACAATGAATTAAATTTGAATCCAAAAGGAGTCACAGAACCGCTCCATATTTGAATTTTGTCATCTGCATCGAAGAAAAATAGGGAAGATGACATTCAAATCAATTGAGATACTTTTTAATATTTTGCAGAACGTCGCGACCTCATACATTTTGTTCAAGTGTGCAAAATTATGACGTCATAATATTGTAGAAGTAAAAGAGTCAAATAGCGCATTAATTAAAATCGTTTCTATCGAGATGTTTTAAAAGATGATAAAATGGTATTTCAAGGCCTGTTTTTTATTATGTAAATAATGTTAGTATTTATTGTAACGTCTACCAAATTCTATGACAATTGTCTAATAAAAATCATATTTATTAAAAGCTTATAAATTCTACTTCTTTAGACAGCGCCACATGTCATTCTTGCTTAGTAGGTACTTAAATCGTATTTTTAAGAACAAATTGTCAAAATTTAAAAGGCACTTAAGTCGATATTAGATGGTTCTATCTGTCTTTCAATTGAGATGAAGCAACCAAATTGATCCATGTAAACATAAAATTGAGTCATCCAATGCAATTGGATGTAATAGTTTCCATTCAGTACTGCGCTTTTCAACCAAATTGATTCAGTTTGGTATGTTGAAATTAGACGGATGAAACAAATGTCAAAAACACACACAAATGGACGGAAAAACAATTTGGTTGTAAGGCACAGAAATGAAAGGGCACGACTACATTCAATAACATCGAATGATTCAAATTTATGTTTTTATGGATTATTTTGGTTGATCTATCTAAACTGTAAGACATAATTGAACCGTCTAATGTCGGTTGTAGATCTTGTAACATCAGCATTATTCAGTCTATCAATTTTTAATTGATTTAGCCCCTGATAACTGTGGGTTGACCGACACGCAGTTGGCTGATTTTAAATAGGCCTACTTTTATAATTATTATTGCTTGTAATTACATAGTAATACAAAATATGTTTCCTATTAGATATGCAGATTTTTATCTGTGCAGGAACGGAGAAAGAATACAATTTCCTGCGGCCGGGCGGCCTGTCGTAAGAGGCGACTAAACAACCCACAGCCAGGTGGTAGGGCACTTGCCCGACTGGATGGCTACCACCCTTGGTCTAAAGTATGTCGCCATAACAACCTTGAGTTGTGTTCCGGCATTAGTGCCCAGGTTCCAGTCTCCCTTAAAAGAGCAGCAGCGCATTTGTAGCACCCTTGGTGTTGCAAATGTCCATAGGCGATGGTAACCGCTTTCCATCAAGTGGGCCGTCTGCCTGTCTGCTGATCTCCTGCAATAAAAAAAAATCAGTTTATTTTATAATTACCAGTACCACCTGCTGGTAGAGAGAGAGAGCTCCCTCTCTCTCTCTCTACCAGCTGATACCAACAGATAACACTCTATTGCACACCAAAATATACAATTACAAAAACAGACCAGATAAAACAGACCAAGTAGAAACTAGATAAGAATATTATAATATAAATTAAATTAATTTCATTGAAAATGTATTATTTGTTACAACTTCGCTGTAGCAGGTACGTTTCAATGTCAAGTTAAAGTTGAATTGAAGTTGTATGGAGTTGGAGGCTTGAGGTTGAAGTGAAATCTTGAAGTTAATTTTTGAGACTTAATTGAAGGTAGTTATGAGATTTTTTTGAGACTTTAGTTTGAGATCCTGAGGTTATTAAAAGGTGAAAGTTGTTGAAGTGAAGGTTGCTTGTTCGTTAGTCGAGGGTCGCCAGTCTAGAGATGCCCCGGCTAGGTAGATGAGCGAGATGGAATTCTCCTTAGTCTAAAAGGAAAATTGTTATGCCTCGCAGGCCTAGACCCAACTGTTATTGTTGGAAAGTATATATTCTTTGTACGTGTTGGAAATCGTTTGCGACCTCAATTATAGCTCAGCGCCATCTATTGGCTTGTTGTTGTTTGAAAGTGAGTTGACTTGTTTGAAAGAGATCATTTTTTAGCGATAATACCGCTCATTATACACAATTAGAATAGTAATACTAATTTCTAATTTTGCTGTAATGGTGTAGCGTAAAGAGTTATCTATCTATGTAGATTTGTTTTTTTTCGGAAATACCGTAAACTATTATTAAATTGTTATTTTATTGTTGCACGTTCATTAAATTTAATCTCGTCTTGTCGATGTGCTGTGTACTACCCATATCTATCAGTTTCTGGACAATCCCTTCCTTGTTGGGTTTTACTTTGGTTTGGACATCCTGTTTGTTCTGATAATAAGAGCCGTATATAAACTAGATTATTCGTCTATTAAAACATAAAGAATACGATCCTCAACTTGAGAAGTCGTAAGTTAATTTTTCATTGTTAAAGACTGTATGTATTAAATTTATAAATTATGTTAGTATGTATATTTAAATTGTACAGTCCTATATTTTTTTGCTCTACGTACATCGCCAGATTAATTAAGAGTTTCTTTTAAACTAGGTTGCCTGGAAGAGATCGCTTTTAGCGATAAGGCCGCCTGTTGTTTTGCCAAGAAGTATTATGCATTTTGTTTTTGTATTTGTTTATTTTGTTGAACAATAAAGTGTTATCTATCTATCTGTTATAATAACTAGCCAAAGTTGGATAATGTTTTTAAAATTTATTTGTTGCTTTACAGATAAAACATGAACGTCTTTAGTCTATTGCTAATCGTAGTTGCACTCGGGACGAACACTGCCGCAAAACCAGAATGCGACGCTTGTATAGATGGCTATTGTTATACAACTAATCAAATCGATAAAGGTGATTGCAACATCTTCCGTGGAATCGCTATAGATCGAAATGCAAACAAGATCTACTATACGTCATACAACTTAAAAAATAAATTTAAAGAATGCGCTTTACAATTAAATGACAATAGCACAGAAGTTATTTCATATGACAACAATTATTTTAATTATGCAATAGATCAGAAGACTCATGCAGTTTACGCAACGCCCAGATACAAAAGAGGTATACACATATATGACCCTATTACAAACACTACCGAAATATTACTAAGAAATATACGAATGCGTAAGATTTATTTCAAAGACAAGCTTTATTGTTTAACTTATGACGGAGGACTCTACACATACGAAGAGGGTGCGATGAAGAGAGTATTGGCTTTGAAAAACTATAACGTGATCAGTTTCATTGTCGACAAGGGTGACGATATTTACTATACACATCAAAACAAGAATGGATATATTTATTTATTAAAAAATGGCACTGAAGAGGCTGTTTTGTTCAATGAAATGAGCAGATCCTTTTCAATCGATAGAGATGACAGAGTTGTTTTTGTTACCGAACAGGATACTGCAACTGAACTGCACAGAGTTGAAAACGACAAACTAGTATTGTTTGGAGTTATAGGTACACGTTCCAGAACTCTTTTGTTTGATAGTGATAATAATATTGTATTCTACGATGCATTTAATAGAGGAAATGTTGAAGCAGATTGGAAATATTTGAAGAGAAGTGAACTGCGTTGTACATTTAGCAATAATGCTACTACAACAGTTATTCAAGAGCAAGAAATAGATACAATTATTGATAGAGAACATTTATTAAAAGAAACAAATATTACAAGCGCACTAGAAGATGCTAATTCGATATATAATAGCATAGTTAATCCAATAATAAATAACAATAATGGAACACAGTATTCTATAACCATAAATAATAATAGTACATTAACTTTGACGATAAAACGTGATACATTGTATTCATTATTTGGGGATTTTATTAAGAATATGTTCATTTATGCTATGAAAATAAAAGTAGATTAAACTAATTTGCATTTAAGTTAGGAAAAGATGATCGGTATCCTAACGGTACCCTCCAATCTTTTCCAAGGCGGAATGGTAATATTGATCATCTCGATGTGCAGGTTTTACCAAGACGTTTTTGTTCATTGTTAAATGTAGTGACTGCAATAATACTATTGTAAAAGTTTACAATAGGATTAATTAAACATGAGGATAACCTATTTTCTATAACCTCCGGGTTTCACCTTACGATAATGTTATGGTTATTGACTGTAGTCAAATGCATCTTATCTATAACGTTAAAAATAATGCCGTTAACGGATAGCTATATTAGTATAGATAGTACATACGTTATCTGTCAATATTTAACATCATAAAAATATATAACAATACCGCATCCCAAATTACGCATTAAACCCATCGCTACATCTGCATGACACGGCCTATAACTATAACATTATCCCAGATGTAGCAGTAAGGTAAGCTGAATATAATGTTACAAAATTATTTTAATGTCAACCATTCATTTACTGTTTGTCCTAGTTTGTTCTAGATAAAACGTGTAAGTAGTAATTTAATTTAGGGCCAATTTTTTCAAACGTCAGATATAAGCTATTTATCGAAGAAAATACAAAATTTAAAATACAGTTACGTGAATAAAACAGTTCAGGTGTTTCACTTTTACATTCAATCAGGTTATAATTTATTCAATGGATAACTTATCTGATGATTGTAAAATCGGCGCTTAATGTTATTAACTCTATTATAATATTATTATTAAATTGATGTTTAATTAATGAGTAGAAAATAGCACATTTTGTTCAAAAACAACCCGTTCCCTTGGTTTTTGGTTTGCCGTCTGACATTCTTTCACAGACGTTGATTCTTAAAAGCTACACTATGATTTGGTATAATAATACAGGCTGTATTTAATTTTTCAAAATCAGCCGATTCAATTACTGACAAGCGTAATTGATTTTTCGAAAATCTAATGATACCACTTTAGTTCTCGTCAAAGTCGGCCTCGAGACTCCTTTGAGTGTTATTCGCTATTTCGTATAGTTCAGGATTTGACCCTGAAGGCCCATTTGAAAAATTCATTCACCTGTATATTTAGGACATTATAAGTATATGTACCTTCGTACAAAACGTCCATGTCCAATGTCCACTATTAAGATTAGCAATTTGACAAATGATAACAATGAAATATCAAATATTTATAAAATGTTTTGTGAATTTGCAGGTACTTTTTAATTCAAACGTATTATCATGACGAACGTCCTGCGCACGAGTATTAGTATATTTCTAGAATACGAACCGTAGTAGAACAGCTATAAATCAAATAACAATCCAGACAAGTTTTTCCTTTAGAAGGGGCGGGGTTTCGCCCCCTATCGCTATGATAACAAGTACAAATAAAAGTTGGCGCTGGTAGTGAGTGGGTATTTGCGAGAGAACAATTTCACTTCATGAATAATTCAGGAAAGTCCGCCCCGTAAACGTGTTACGATTTTTCATAATAGCTCTTTTTTATGTTTTCGCCGTGATGCGAAGTTTCGCGGGCGGTTGCGCGTGTATTACTAGCTTTGTTGTTACAGACCCAGGGTCCCCCCACATTGACTTTTAGAGATTTCTCCAATTTGATGAATTTATCATGCAAGAAGTAACATAACATCCATACTTTTATCATTATTAATAATGTTAAAAAAAATATAGTTTGTGTTATGCATTAAAGTACATTTAAATATATTTAAGTGCATAGCTTGAACTTTTACATCCCAGACAATATTTTATAACTAACCCATTATTGTTGTAGCCGAATAACAAAATTTGTGGGATAATACCCCAATCTGGGTCTCCAGATGTACAGATTTATTCCATATTACCTACGTACATCTATTTTATTTTATTTTATTCGGAAAACAAACAGTTTATAACTAAGTACATACTACTAAAAATCTATAACCATTTAATTGTTTCCACATATAGATAGGTATCTATAATGCTTGCCAGTAAATACTTTACATATTATTAATTAAATTAAAAAGAGGAAATAAAAAAAAAGAAAGAATAGATTATTTTAAAACTGACCTATTAAATGCAACCCGTTAATATTCAGACCAGTGCTTTATCAGGACCGATTAGTAATAAATAAATCTATATCATATGTAGCAGCTAAAATATTATAGTTAATTGACACACGATTAAAATAAGAATTTGCCCTACAATTACTAGATATCCGAGGAACAAACAATTGTACTGGATTCCGGACTAGTCTTGTTGGCACTTTTAAACATATTGGATAATGAATAAGGCGAGTCTATTTTAGACTGTGCAATTTTACTTAGCATCACTATATCTGCTATTTGCCTCCCTTTGTGCAATGGCAAAATATGATGTCTGAGACATGTAGCTTCGTAGTAATTATCGAAATGTGGTGTTGAAGACGAATGCTTCGCTTAGCCTGGACACAGTTCCGAACCAACGTCTCAATCCTTGAAGAACTCGACATAAAACAACGTCTCTCTTCCATCGTTCAAGGTCGTATTCTCACTTTCTTTGGACATATTACACGACGAGAGGACACGTCAGTGGAGCGACTCGTGGTCCAGGGCAAAGTGGAGGGCACGAGGGCGCGCGGTAGATCACCAATGCGCTGGACCGACCAAATCAAATCCGCACTAAATGGCCCACTTCACGAATGCACGAGGAAAGCTACAGTGCGAGAGGAATGGCGACGAATTGTAAAGCTTGCCACCACCCCTGTCATGAGGACCACGACCACTCTGCCTAGAGTGTGACGACGGAGAAGAAGTAATTATCGCTAACCTTGCATTGAAACTCTAAAAATCTTACTATACATCCTGCTCTATACATCCAATCTTACTGAAGATTTCTGTATTTTATTTAATATTTATTATGTCCCTGCTCTACCTGCGTTACTGTTGGTGGCTTAGCTAGATTACTGTATAAATATGAGTTACCGGTTAACGCTTAAAGTCACTGACACTGTCGTGATCTCAAATAACGCATTACATTCTTGGCTACATCCGCATTATATCTTTATTAGTGCATTGGTTAAAGCATTACGTACTGCGCAGGTGTAACAGAGATATAATGTTCAGTGTATAATAAAATTTAATGATTAGCTATATTAGTATGTATACATACATACATTTTCTGTGAATGCTTATAGTCATTACTCATTAATAAATAATAAATTTCTATCCGTGCAGGAACGGAGAAAGAATACAATTTTCTGCGGCCGGGCGGCCTGTCGTAAGAGGTGACTTAACAACCTACAGCCAGGTGGTAGGGCATTTGCGCGACTGGATGGCTACCACCCCTGGTCTAAAGTATGTCGCCATAACAACCTTATGTTGTGTTCCGGCATTAGTGACCAGGTTCCAGTCTCCCTTTAGAGAGCAGCAGCGGATTTATAGCAACTTTGGTGTTGCAAATGTCCATAGGCGATGGTAACCGCTTTCCATCGAGTGGGCCGTCTGCCTGTCTGTTGATCTCCTGCAATAAATAATAATAATAATAACAATGTATACATTACAAATAAAACCATTAAAACCACCGATAGATACATTTGCGAGGAACGATCACTAATTCTAACATTGTCCCAGATGTAGCACAGTAACATCACTATAAAACCTAAAAAATTCAGCCCGTCCGATTGTAAACTAACGAAACTGCGCTTTATTAAAAATTTTCTTCTGCAAAATAATACATCTTACTCTGATTTAAAATGACAAAAATAAAAGGGTTCAATTCTTAGCAAAATGACTACGGAACTTTAAAAATCTTCTTCTTTAGCCAATCAAGGTCCACTGCTGAATGTAGGCCTCCCTAAGTCTGCGCCACATATCCCGGGCCTTACGCAGGTCGTCGGTCCACCGGGTTGTAGGGCGTCCAACGCTACGTTTACCGAGACGTTGTATCCACTTCACGTTTGCTCCATCGCTCGTCGGTCGCGCGACAAGTCTGATCAGCCCTTTACTTTAACTTACTAATCTTGCGAGCTATGTCGGTTACATTTGGTTCTCTTACTGTTGGAGTTTAACTGGTTCTGCTCTGCTAGGAATGGAGCCGCCAACGCTGCAATCACACAGTAAGTCCGCCTTGCACCGTCCGGCGGCCCTTACGCATACAATAAACCATATATCGTTTCTTTTGTCACGTGTAATACGTATTGTGTTGCCGAAATAAAGCTTATATAATCATAACAGTCCACTGATTACTACAAGACCCTCATACCATACAGGAGAAGTGTAGAACACTTACAGATATCCTCATTTCTGAATCTATCCATAAGAAAAAACAGCTCGCTCCATCGCCCACTGGGCGATTTTAAATTTGTGCACCAGTCCCACGTCAGTGTCCACTCCTCGGCACCGTATATCATACACTTTAAAAATACTAATAGTTGAAAACAGCATCAATACTAGTTTAAATTTTAGTTAAAATTCAATCCAACTAAGTGACTTAGAAAAACACTTTTGACTCGAAGCAGTGCCAAAAGGGGGCGTTATAAGAAATCGAGTCACGATCTCTCCGACTGTCGCCGCCTAACGACTTTACTGGGTAAATCGTGATTGCTAACGATGGCGACACGCCGCTTCTGCCGGCGGCTAGGCGATCATTAAATCACTCTTTTCGGCGGCCCTGATTTGTTTCATTGATTAAGGGCATCCTATCTTTGTACTGTGACAGATGTCTGTTCATTGAAAATAAGCTGAAATATTGGAGTGAATGAAAAGTTTATAAGTCATATGACAAGTAATTCTTCTTTACGTTTTTGACTTTTATCAGCATTTTATCATTTTTAAATCAAATCAGTCAAAAATGGAGTATAAAAGGTTTGAAAAAAGAAAAGAAATAAAAAATTCCATAATCCCAAGAAAAAATTTAAAATAAATTTTGGACAAGCTATACCATTTTTAGTTTTATATTTGTATCGATTAGATTAATTTAATTTGTTCCAAATAAAACGTTCTTTTGCTTTCATTCTAAAAAAAAATTAAAAAAAACAAAACTTCATCATAATTGCAGTCGAAATTTTTAAATTTTTTATAATACAAGGTGTTTTTTAAATAAAGGACACACAAACACACGCATTGCATCTTCCTAAGCTAAAAAAAGTTATGCTTGTATTCTCTATATCTATACTTATTGTTGCGGAGATAACTCAAGGAATGATAAGCTTTTGGATAATGAGTGTATTTTAATGGAAAAATGGTAAAAAATACAATGCAATTATTACATGTGGCAGACAGAGAAAAATAATATTGACAACTTAACTTCAAATCAATTAAAAAACATATATAAAAAAGTTCGAGATAAAAGGAGTACGCAATACTTATATTATAAATGCGGAAGTCTGGTCGGATGTTTGTTACACAATCACGCCAGCACGGCTGAACGCATCTGGATGAAATTCGGCATAGAGATAGATTATAGTTTGGTATAGCACATAGGCTACTTTTTATCATATAATAATATTAATGCGAGCGAAGCCGTAGAAAAAAGCTAGTAGTTAATACACAACGGACCACTCTGGGGCCGATCTCAGGCAGCCAGACCATAGGAAATAACAGAAAGTTCGTTTACAAAATTTACTATACCAGGAAACTAACCTACTGCCTCTAAGCTACAGTGCGGTAATCCACTCTACCATAGAGGCTAAGTCAACATTATGTGAATATACGTATAAGTTACAATAGAAAAGTGAATAAGGTAATTTAGAACGGCGTAAAATAATAAAACAGACTAACAACGCCTCACTCCCGTCGGCTTGTCGTAAGCAAAAACTCAATTATCATATTTTATACCTCATAATGCTTACGAAAGAGATATTCAATTATATAATTTCTCCTCTGAAAAGGGAATCCCTTTTCATTTCTCATTTGGATTTTTCTCTTAAGCAATTACGCGCGGCCGTGGGGAGCGGGAGATTGGATCCGCGAATATATTTCCACGGCTGACGTTAGGCCCGTGGCAGAGTGGCGATTTGATTCTGTGTTGAGCGATTTTTTGTCATTGTGTCTTATTTATTTTTCATGTAACAAAGAACATACAAAGTATATTCAACTTAACAGAAACCAGGAATGTGTTGATAGACACGCTTCTACAATAAATATATTTAGTTAATATAGTTATACAGATAGATAATACTTTATTGCTCGACCAAATAAACAATTACATAAATAAAATACTTTCTTGGTAAAAGTAAAAGGCAGCATTATTGTTAAAGGCGATCTCTTGCAGGTAACCTAATTTGAAGAAAATTCTCTTAACTAATCTGGCGATGTAGGTAGAGCAGAGAATGAGACAGATATGATCACTTTAAATTTAAGTTATATATAAATGATTTACTAATTTCTTTAGATCAGATTGATATTATTAATGTGGTGTTCTTAAATACTGCATGCAAAATAAATGTCTTTCGTTCTTCTTAATCTTATTCACTTTACATGATTTTCTTTATGTGATTAATCCATGAACGTCGTACTACTGGATATCTATGGAAGAACTGCTGCACTATACTGCTAGGCATGGGCTATTAATATTGAAATTCAAGCATCACGATCTTTTATTTCACCAGCAGCAGATAAGAATTACAACTGTATTTACAAAGAGCCAGAAAAATGCCTCAGTTCTGCGTGCACTCTAACAGGAGTGGAATCCACTCAAATAAGCGTTGACACGTTTAATGGAATATTACTAAAAAAATGTTGTCTCGAATTTAAAAAGTCGCAACTTTGCACGCTACTAAATATCCGACCATATGTGTTTAGCCTAACCTTTATAATTTATCTTCTGACTTACACGCGGTCCGCGTTAGCTATGTTTTCGTTTAATAAAAGTATGTACCGGAGATAATTTTACAAGTTTCAGTAAGTTAATGAGTTACGAATTTGTTTGCACATTGAATATAAATGAACTCATTTCATGTTTCTTCCACCGTCATGTTAGTTCCCCACCAGCTTTATTTATTACTAATTTGTATGCGAATTAATATAAGGAGCGTTTCATTCCAAGCCAATAACAGTAATTTTTAAAGTTATGTGTTATACACGTAACGTTATAACCATTCCTTCTAAGTAACCACATAATACTCAAACTATTTTTGTTTTTTTTTTTTGGTGTTTTTATAAGATTGGTATATTCGTTTCCTGTTTTGTTCGAAGACCCTTGCCAACTACCCGGGAAATCATGGTTCTTCTCTGACCATCCCACGTTCAAATACCTTTTTTTTTTTTGATAACGCAGGGGGAATGTCTTTGGACACCGTCCTCGGGCTCTTCGGGGGAAGAGCCAAATGCAGCGCAGAAGCATGCATCGAGGGTGTGTGGGACTCTCGGCGGCCGGTTCTCCACGCTAGCTTCAAACACGTTCAAATACCTATTTCTAGTTTACTTAACCTCTGTACCATTGTTAATTCTATTCTAATTTCTATGTACTTTATAATTAAATTCCGTAATTCAATAAATCTTTTTTACAGTGTATTACAGTTCTCTTTCTAAAAAGGCAGTTCGATGGTCTCACATAACAGTTAATAATAATATGCTATTTTTGAAGTGAAACTTCTAAATAGACGAGGTCTTAGGATTTTTCTGTCACGAAAAAGCGTGACGGCCGCGTGTTCTAATACTTATATTTTTAAATTCGTGATATCTTTCAAATGGAATGTCTGAATTGAATAATTAGAAAAGTTATATAAAGGTATTGAAGCAGTCTTAAATATGAAGTAATTTATTTTGATAAGGATGAATATCAAGATACAAATAAAGAGCCTTAAAATAAAAGACCACTTATTGTGGCATAACTATAATAGTTAGACAATGCTGTCGCGACAATTTTTGTAAATAATGATGTGTTCTGCAAAGTCGTTGTACATTATTTTATTCTATCATCAATAGTTTTCGCAGCGCACGCGATTTTAGATATTTTTCTACACCTTGGGTTACATTATTGGAGTTTTAGTAAAGCTCCCTAATTTTTTTATAAATATAATATAGCCTATGTCACCCGGGGAAAGTGTATCTTGCCAACAGTGAAAGAATTTTTCAAATCGGTTCAGTAGTTTCGGAGCCTTTTCAATGCAAACAAACAATCTATAATCTTTCCTCTTTATAATATTAGTATAAATATTCATATATATTTATTATAAAATTAATTAGATATTTGCATATTATAAAAAGCGCGAGATTTTGCGCTGGAAGTTATTTAATAAAATTGGGAGCTGGGTTGCCCTAAAAAGCGCTATATATAGCTCCGAAACCGCTAAATTCGCAGTTCTGGTGAGCCGAGCGTCGGGGAAGTCCCGTAAACGAGAAAGCGAGCGAGAGAGCGAGCGAGGATATACTTCGTTCTCCGACGACCTCGTCCCTCTAATACCTAAAATCGCATTCTGCACATCGGAAAGTGCGATGTTCCGAGGCGCCATTAATGGAGGCAAACTTAAGTTTGTATCGAACTATACCTCTGCTCTCCACGTGGCTGGGCGGTCGTCACTGCCTCTATTTGTGGTCTGTGCAAAAAATATTAATAAATAATTT
Source organism: Dendrolimus kikuchii (assembly GCA_019925095.2). Taxonomy (NCBI): domain Eukaryota; kingdom Metazoa; phylum Arthropoda; class Insecta; order Lepidoptera; family Lasiocampidae; genus Dendrolimus; species Dendrolimus kikuchii. Next base: position 17,788,438 of record CM034403.1, read on the forward strand.
TAGAGTAGACTATGGATGTTTTTTTGGTTCCGGATCGAATTCAATTTTTTGTTTGATAAAATAAAATATGTTTAAATAAAAAATGCATTCATTAAAATGTACCTAATCTAACCAAATCATAATTTGCAGTAAACCTGCGAAAAATGGAAATGTGTGCTGGGACACATATTAGAAGTGAAACTAACTTCAACGGATAAGTGAAAAAACGAATCGCAACAGACAAGTTGAAAAACGAATGGCAACACATGAGTGGAAAAACGAATCGCAACGGACGAGTGGAAAAACGAATGGCAACGGATAAGTGGAAAAACGAATCGCAACAGACAAGTAGAAACACGAATGGCAACGGATAAGTGAAAAAACGAATCGCAACAGACAAGTTGAAAAACGAATGGCAACACATGAGTGGAAAAACGAATCGCAACGGACGAGTGGAAAAACGAATGGCAACGGATAAGTGGAAAAATGAACGAATGAACAGACAAGTAGAAACACGAATCGCAACGGAAAGTTTTAAAAACGAATCGCAACGGACGAGTGGAAAAACGAATGGCAACGGATAAGTGGAAAAACGAATCGCAACGGACAAGTGGAAAAATGAATCGCAACGGACAAGTGGAAAAACGAATCGCAACGGACAAGTGGAAAAACGAATCGCAACGGACAAGTGGAAAAACTTCAACGGAAAAGTGACAAAATGAATCGCAACAAAATTTTAACTTGAAGATTTACGGGCAGGTTTTCAAATTGGACAAGTACATTAACAATCAATATATATACATAAATACTTTTTTTTATAATTAAATACTATAAATAAACTAAGTCTAACTAACATCTATTAACAAAAACTAAAATATCCTATAAATAAACCTAACTTAAAAATATATATACAATAGTAAAAAAACTAAAATTAAAATAAAACCTATATTAAAGCCCGTCCAGCCCCACCAGACCACTGTCGCTGGGCATTGTACCTAGAAGGCTGGCAGCATTACCTCGCTGGATACAAAGGCTAATCCTTTGAGCGAGGTAAGCTCCAGCCTTCCGGTCTCCTGTTTTGTTGACTAGGCGGTTTTTAATTATTTTAAATAATTTGTGGGCACTTGGCCCCCATGGGCCCAAAGTCTCCACCCCAAACGGCTCAAATGTGTAACCTGTTCCAAGGGTTACATATTTGAGCCGTTTGAGGTTTTCGGCAGAAGTGGCAGTGCGACCGGCCCCAACTTTGGACTCCTGGAGATGAGAAGGCGCCAGTGTGTCGGCACAGGTAACGTCCCACACAAGCGACCTTCACAAGCTCCAGGGAATTAAAGTCATACCATCGGGCCTCTTGCCATCGTCGCGGATCAGGCCGTTCGGTTCGAGAACGGCTGGCACGTCGGCGCTAACAAGAGCCCGACGTATCATATCGTTGAGGCCGGTTATATATATATATATATATATATATATAAACATAATATAAATGTAAAATATTAAGCCTAAAGAATATCCTCTCCGTGGTTCTATTCCACGGATAAAGTGGCCAGAACACTTGTTGTTACCATATTGGATCCATCTACGAATTTTACTACATTAAACTAAATACGTATCGGTAATACCTCAGCATCATCCAAAGCAATAATTGTAACAAAGTTGGCGACAACTCGATCCACTCAAGCGGTTCGTTCGAATTCGATTCTCGGAACTGTCGGATCGGATTCAGACGAAACTTGTAATCACATCGCGCGGCGGGGAACACAAATTATTCCAGCGCCCGAAACTCGGCATCAGTGTCGCCAGTTATCGTGTTTTAATTCTTTAGATACTAAATTAAATACAAACGAATATTAAATAGAACTAGTGGTCGCCCATTGGACGAAATTCGACCATAATTAATTTGAATTATAAGTTTGAACATTATTAAGGTTCTGTTGTCAAAAACTATACTTCTATAATCACAGATTTCGCCAAGGCTACAACTGTTAATTTGACTTTAACAATAAATAAAAGAGTATATATGCGTGTGTGTGTCAAATACGTGGTAGTGTGTGTAATATTTTATTTATTGATTTAATGTATTTTTATGCATAATTTTAGAAAAATATTAGCATTCTGCACTCCTTCTCTATATAAACTATAAGTGTGCGAAATTTCATACTCTTCCGTCCGCGCAATTTTCGTAAAAAGGGGTACAAAGTTTTTGCTTCACGTATTAATTAAATAGAATTGTCTAAGTGCGTATTAGATCACATTGAAGGATTCCATAAACTCGCTGTACGTCAAATGATTTTATATTTTGTCTGTAAAACCATAATAAAGGACTTTTAATGCAAACACTAGGTATATCTTATAAACGGTTCTTGCGCCATATAACTTTCGTAGAAAATATATTTTGATTTCCAACATATTGACGTTTAGTATTTTTTTAATTTTTTTGCGACTAGTGTGCGTAATAAAACTACGTTTTAACGATTTTAAGCGCAGTAATTTATTTCATTTTTATAGTTCCGACGTTTCTGCCACTTTTCAATAGCTGTGATCACGGAAGACAAAGATGTCAATAAAAATCAAATAAATTATCGCGCTACTATATTATATCTTGCAGACAGATCACTGCTTTTACCAAGATATTATATTTAATTATTTAAAATTACGTATTCGTAGTTATTTATGCACAAAACGGAATCCTTTTTTATGTTTTTGTAATTTTCTCATCATACTGGCAACACGGTGGGATAACTTCGTCAACCCTATAAAGGAGGTAAAGAACAAAGAGGAACCGCAATTGGACGTACCCTGAACCGATATACCTGAGTTGATGTAACTTTTAAAAATGGTGCTCTTTGAGCACAAACTCGATAATGCCGGTGCCCGCGGGACGCGTAAATGCAATTTGCCACGAATCGCTCGTGCCTTTGACGTCGATGCGAGTGTCTCGTTTGAAGATTCGCTTGTTTGCTAAAGCTGTGTACTTACTTACTCTTTTATACATATTATTATATCGTAACGTCGTAGATGAATGTTAAGAAACAATCGCCCAGTATAAACGTATCGCCAAAGAAAGAAACTATCGAGAAATCATTCTAAAGATATTTTTTGGCAAAAAAAAATCAAAAATTAAGACAAAACATAGTATAATAGTTTTTTCTTTTAGTAATTTGGACAAAGGCAAAAATATATATTTTACGCAGCTGGACAAGAAAATGAAATCAATTGAAATACTTATTATTTATTATCTATCTCACAAATCTATCTGTGCAGGAATGGAGAAAGACAACAATTTTTGCGGCCGGGCGGCGTGTCGTAAGAAACGACAAAACAACCCACATCCAGGTGTTAGAGCATTTGGCCGTCTGGATGGCTACCACCCATGGTCTAGAGTATGCCGCCATAACAACCTTGAGTTGTGTTCCGGCATTAGTGGCCAGGTTGTAGTCTCGCTGCAGCAGCGCATTTGAATCACCTTTGGTGTTGCGAATGTCCCTAGGCGATGATAACCGCTTTCCACCAGTGGGCCGTCTGCCTGTCTGCTGAACTCAAGCAATAAAAAAACCTCCCCTATAATGTACAAAATTTGACGTTATCATTTTACATACATACATACATACATAACTTCACGCCAGTTCCCTTGCGGGGTAGGCACGAACAACAGAGTGCCATTTAGGCTTATTCTTACACACCTCACTTGCCTCTTTGACATTCATAACTTGTCATGCACACTCGTCTGTTCTTAAGGCTCCTGACATCACCTTCTGCTAGTACACGATCAATTTGATCATGGAAGGTGTGTCGTGGCCTTCCACGACTTCTGCATCCATCCACTTTTGCATTGTATATCTGTTTAGTCATTCTTTCATCATGCATTCTTTCCACATGCCCGAACCACCGGAGCATTCCTTTCCTTAACTTCACCCCGACACTCTCTTTCAGACCAACTCTCTCAACGTTATAATTTTGTACCAGTAAAAGGAGTCAAATATTGTATTATTTATTGTTTAAAATTCCGCGGCATAAGAATTCGAAGTTTGCCTAGGCAACAGTACTATCTAAACAAATTGAAGACTATCATGAAGATATATAAGAATATTTCTACTTTCGGTAACTGGGATGAACACAAAAAAAAATTTTTTTACTGCTGCAAACAGGCGGACGGTCCACCTCATGGAAAATGATTGCTATCACCTACAGAGATTTGCAATAAACACTAAAATGCTATCAAGGTACTGCCAACCTTGAAAGCGGATTAGAATCTCACCTCTATTGCTGGAACATAACTCAAGGTTGTTAGGGCGTCATATTCTAGACCAGCTTTAGTAGGCATCTAGACATCAAATACGCTACCATCGGGCTGTGGGTTGTTTTGACTCTGCAGGAATTTGTATTTATTCACCATTCGTACATGAACAGATATAGCGGAAAATATAACAATTTCAATGAAATTTTAAGTTTGTTTAAGCAAAACCGCATACGTGTCCGGACATAGGCCCGAGCAGTCGCTTGCGCTTGCATTTATAAGTACCGACATAGCGCGAAAATGGTCAAATGCGTTAAATGCGGAAAAACAATAACGAAAAAGTTACCTGGCTTGCAGTGTAGCAAGTGTAGCAAATGGCTCCACGGCTCGTGTGTTGCCTTGTCTATTGAGCAACTTAATGCTTTGTCATCAACGGATTCAGTGGATTGGAAGTGTAAATCGTGTACCGGAGGTAGTAAACCAAAAAGAGTATCGTGTATAATACCTGATAACGACGATGATGAGATCTCAGATTCTGAGAGCAACCTCGTTCTAAGCTCTCCTGCTGAAAATATGACGCAGCAAATGTTGAGGGAGTTCCGAACTGAGATAAAGGCGATTATCAGGCAAGAACTGCAACAGAGTCTGAAATATTATTCAGATAAGCTAGATGAATACGAAACAAAAATCCAAAATTACGAAAAATCAAATAAAGATATGGAAAAACGCTGCACTGATCTTCAAAATAACCTAAAAAACATTAACCTTAAATATGAAGTACTGGAAACGAAAATCCATCAGATAGAACAATCGCAATTAGCTAACCAACTAGAAATCTGTGGTATTAAAGAAACAGAAAAGGAAGATGTGGAAGAAATTGCCAAAGACATAGCTATGAGCATATTACAGGCCCCAGAAGACATAATTAAAGTATATAGAAAGAAGAGAAACCGTCTAAATAATCAGAAAAGCATGGATAATTCAGTAATTACCGTAATTCTACGTGAAGGGATTCGTGATATGTGGATAGAAGCTGCCAAATCTTCACCTATAAATGCGGAAAAGCTAGGTTTAGAAAAAACCAATAAAATCTATCTGCGAGAAAGCCTAACCCCGGCTACTGCCTTTCTGCTGTGGAAAACAAAAGAAGAATTAAAAGGAACATTCAAATTTATCTGGTGCAAACACGGCTCAGTGCTAGTTCGTAAAAGTGAAAAAGAAAAAATTATAATTATTCGTACTGTATACGATATATTGAAGGTAAAATCATCCCAACAAGATGGTAAGTGAATGTTCCTCCTCTTTTACTTCTTAATTGCCAGTTTAAGTATATAAAATGTAAGTATTCACTCTGGATTCATCAGATGATGAAAACAGCATAAATGAATCTTGCCATCTGTCTTGGGATCATTTTACTAAGAGTATACCTAGACCTGACAATCACTTAATATGTTTTCATGTCAACATACGATCAATTCGTAAAAATTTTGCTTACATTCAATATATTGTCATTAAATCGAGTTCTATTATTAATATAATCATATTGACAGAAGTGAATATAAATAATGAGATCAGTCATATGTATACAATTCCAGACTATAATATGTACTCATCCTTGAGAAAAAACAAAAAAGGTGGTGGCGTAATATTGTATGTACATAAACATTTATCTTTTAATCAAGCTACGAGATGTTGTTCTCAGGAGTTTGAATCAGTAATGGGCGAAGTTACATATAACAAAAACAAGATTGGTATATGTGCGATTTATAGGCCCCCAAATAACTCTAAAAGCCGATTTATTAACGAACTAAATACATTAGTCAGTAAATATCCAATTAATCAAAATTATGTAATTATGGGGGATATGAACATTGACATAAAAGATAAAACCCCTACATCTAAATATTACTTAAACTCGCTATGCTCATTAGGATTAGTAAGTTGCATAAATACATATACGCGTATAGATAAGCATGGTGATTGCATAACAAAGTCGTGCCTCGATCATGTATTTATTCGTAGAACAAATAATCACAGCGCTTATAGCGCGGTAGTGAGCGACGCACCGGCAGACCACTGCATAACCGGTCTAGTTATCGCAAACCTTTTGTGCTCGAATACTTCTTACACACAAAAACAGACTTGTACTCTTATTGATAATAATAAAGTATATAATGCATTAACACGCGTGGACTGGAGCGTGGCCCTGCAACGTGACAATCCAAATGAAATTGTAGACTACCTACATGCGACTTTTAATGATATTTACAATAGTTGCGAATACAAAGTTACTAAAAATAATAATTCCAAACGTAATAACTGTATTTGGGCCGATGAACGGCTAAAATACATGTGTAAAAAACGTGATGAACTTTATCTTATATGGCAAAAAGACGAATGTAACCCCAGTAAAAGACTTTTATATAATAAATACAGAAATAAAACAAATAAATATGCACAATATATTAAAAATAAACATATTATGTCGTCGATATCGAAAAATTTTAATAATAGTAGAATTATTTGGAATATTATAAATAGTTTAACAGGAAAAATTATGCAATGTATTGACGATAAATTAGTCCAAGTATTTAAGATGAAGGCATTGCCTTTAGCAAATAATTTTATTAAAGAATTTCATAATAGTACGAATAATCAGTCTCTGTCGTGTGACACACCCTTACTAGATAAAACCGAATATGAGATTACCCCAGATAAATCAATGAGATTTAAACCAGCTCACGACGACAAGATTCTTCGTATTGTTAAACAAATCAATGTAAAGAAAAGTCCCGGTTTCGATGACCTACGCGCTATAGATATAAAGAACTGTAGTAAACTAGTACCGGTAATAACTCATCTAATTAATAGCTGCCTTAAAACTTCAATTTATCCCGATCTTTTAAAAATTGGTGTAATAAGACCGATACACAAAAAAGGTAAATATAATGACTATAATAACTATCGCCCCATTACTATTCTATCATGTTTAGACAAAATTATTGAAAGATATATTAGTAACGAAATAGTCTATCATCTTCGAATAAATAACATTATTAATCCTCAACAATATGGATTCCAAAAAAATAAAAGTACAACACAACTTTTACGTAAATTAACTAATGAAATTAATGGATACCTAGATAATAAAATGCAAGTTATGGCGCTTTTTATTGACTTTAGCAGAGCTTTTGATATGTTACAATATGATATACTATATGACAAATTATCTCGTAATGGCATACAAGGTCCGATCCTAGAACTTCTTAAAAATTATCACACTAATAGATTCACAACAGTCAAAATAAAAAATCAATTCAGTACACAAATAAATACTCTAAAGGGCACGGCCCAGGGGTCAATAATTGGCCCAATAGAATACTTGATTTATGTTAATGACATGTGTAAACTAATATCGAAGGGCTCTGTATACCAATTTGCCGACGACACGTGTTTAATTGTAGCTAACAAAAATTTTCTAAGCGCCCAAAAACTACTGCAACAAAACTATAACCAAGTATGCAAATGGGCACATGACGTAGGTTTAGCCATAAATGCTCAAAAAACGAAAATTGTTTATATTCACTCCAGTCACAACAAAAATTTGTCTAAACTTTGTATAATGGCTCATAGCCATGATTGTTTTCACAAGAAAATTAACTGTAACTGTCTACCTTAGATGTTGTTAGTGAGCATACATATATAGGACTCGTAATTGACAGCCGATTCTGCTGGGGCGCACATGTAGATCATGTTTGCAATAAATTGAGATCAGTATTAAGTAAGATGACTATACTAAAATACAAATTACCCTATAAAATATTACGCGTTCTTTATTTAGCCCTAGCAGATTCGGTTGTTATGGTAGAACATATAAAACATATCTAATGGATATTTACAAACTGCAGTTACGTTTATTAAAAACAATAGTACCTAAGAATATTAAAACAAAACATAAAGATAATTATAAAGAACTTTTTAAATATTGTAAAGTTATGAGCATCTTTGACAAGGTTAAATTTTCAGTACTAACTGAATGTAACAAACCAGAAGTCTTAGTACAGAAGACTAGACCTAATTACATGCGACCGAGATCTGACACATGTAAATATATTATACCTAAATATAATAATGTGTATGGGACAAGGCGCGAGGAATATATGATACCAAATATTATAAATGATCTCCCAGAGGACCTGCAAACCAAGTACGAAAATAACCATAAATTAATCAAGTATAATCTTAAAAGATTATATACTGATTCCCAAAGCGGACCATCATGTGCAGTCCTGGGACTTAAATGAGAACCATATACTAGAATGATGATACCCCTCCGCTTTATTATCAAATCGGAACTAAACACTAGAATGATGATAACCCCTACGCGCCTCTGCTCCTATTTATTAAAATAAAAATATAGTGTACACGACTCCCTGCGGCACGAATAAACCCATGAGGTTTCTGTGCCACAGTTCAAATGTGAATGTAATGTATATGAAGTTCATCAATTAATCATCTCAATTAAATAGCCACGTCATAACTTTACGAAGTTAAACTTTGCAATCGGGCCCCTAATTGCAATGGATACAAGCAAATTAAAACAAAGAGATCCTATTCAAAACTAAAATAAAAGTGAAAGGGCTTTTTCTTGGATATCTAATAATAATAATATCAATCCATAAACTTCCGATTGCTGGGTTCGGGCCCCACATATTTTTGGAGGAGAACGGACAGTATATTCGCCACGTTTCTTTTATGGAACGACTTCAGCAGATAGGTAGACGGCCCACCTGATGGGAAGCAATTACTATCGCCTATGGACACTTGCAACACCAAAAGTGCTACAAATGCGCTGCTACTCTCTAAAGGGAGACTGGAGTCTGGCCACTAATGCCGGAATACAACTCAAGGTTCTTATGGCGGCATACTCTAGACCAGGGGTGGTAGCTATCCAGGCGGGCAAATACCCTAACTAACCCAGCCGGCTGTGGGTTGTTTTGTCAGCTCTTACGACAGGCCGCCTGGCCGCAGGAAATTGTATTCTTTCTCCGTTCCTGCACGGATAGACTGCACGTTCGTTTAAAGCGGGTCGGCGAGCTAGATGTGCAAGTTTTATCCCAATGTTTTTCCTACAACGTAAGCACGTAGTAATTATAAATATGCATATAGGATCGGAAAATATCAAATGTCCAGATCAAGATTCAAACCTCTGCCATTCGAGTTTAGATCACGAGTACATTAATCACTAAATTACCACAGCTATTTTTGGATATTTAGACATATAAATTAGGATTTACAATTGTATATGCATCTGAAAATCAGTATGGAAAAACAGTGCTCTAGAAAAACTTCACGTAAATTCTCATTGCGAATTTCTAGTGTGCAAGAAAAATGTTATTAAGAACCTATAAGAGCGTTCTATCGTCTTCGCTGGATGTCACGAGTATCTATTCATAATAATTTCACGCACAGAATCTGTTATATATGTATATATATGTTATATATATTGATGTAGTTAACCCACACCGCGACCATTCGCTTGTAATGTAACATTTGATTCCATTTTGAGCATTACGTAAAAATACTGCCTCCTGACTGACGAGCATTCGTCTTTAACGAAACACTTATGATTTGATATTGATCATTTAATTGATTCCACAATGTCAAACGAAGCGGTGGTTGTTTAACAAGTTACATACATACATACATACATAACTTCACGCCAGTTCCCTTGCGGGGTAGGCACGAACAACAGAGCGCCATTTAGGCCCATACTTACACACCTCACTTGCTTCTTTGACATTCATAACTCTTGTCATGCACGCTCGTCTGTTCTTAAGGCTCCTGACATCACCCTCCGCTAGTACATGATCAATTTGATCATGTAAGGTGTGTCGTGGCCTTCCACGACTTTTGCATCCATCCACTTTTGCATTGTATATCTGTTTAGTCATTCTTTCATCATGCATTCTTTCCACATGCCCGAACCACCGGAGCATTTAACAAGTTGTATCAAAATATTACAGATTGTATCATTACATGTTGCGCACTGTAATGCTTGGTTCTCTTCCCTCGCCTATGTGATGTTTGAATCTGTAACATTACAGGTTACAGGCGAATGCTCGCAGTGAGGCGCGCCTTTAGACTTTGAATTTTTCAATGGATTGATCTAAAAAAGTCTTAAAAAAGAAAACTTCACAAAGTTAAAGAAAATTTGTGGTGCAATATATCTAGCCAACACGAAATTTGAACTATTAACGAAAAACTTAAAAATATTTCCAACTATATTTGTATGAGCATGTGTTTAAATGATTAAAAAATTATTTAAATGAAAGTAAAAGTAACTACTGAACTTTTTTGTTTTAAGAGTTTGTTTTTTTTTAATTCGATTTTAAAGAAAATTATCCGATGACGTCATTGGGGACAACTTTCAAAGTTCAAAGTTTTTATTTAACCAAACTTCTCATTACATGACAGCTATAACAAAAGAATGTGCTAAGTTACGTTATCCTGGTTGTCACGTTCTGAGCGAGATATGGCTCCTAAAGAACCCTGCACTAGGCAAAGCCTGTATCGCAGGGATCATATAATTTATATATACATAAAATGAAACATTATTCAATACAACTGCTGTTTTAATTTAATAATCTCTTGATGTACAATTCCAAAATATCTGATGTCACACTAGGAGGGAGGAGTCTCACGAATGTGACCAGTTGTGACAAGAACGAGGGAGGGGTCAAAAAATCTTGAAATTAGTTTAACGTAATTTGTGGATGGCCCCGAATAGTATTCGTGTTCATAGTTGAAGATCAAATTGTATTGTTGAGCGGGATTGAGCTCAAATTCGTAAGCCAATTTAAATATTTGGGACACATACTTGCGGAGAATCTCAGTGACGACTTAGACATAGAGCGCGAGCGCAGAGCTCTGGCTGTGAGGTGCAACAGGATCTCCCGTAGATTTTCGCGATGCAATGAACAAGTGAAAGTGACACTATTTAGAGCATACTGTCAAAGCTTCTACACTTGTCAACTCTGGGTGAAATGTTCCAAGAAAGCTTTGGGAACCATTAGGGTACAATATAATAATGCATATCGTATCCTAATGGAACTGCCTCGATTTTGTAGCGCTTCGGGCATGTTCGCCGAACAGAGAATTGCAGATTTCTTTGCGATTAGGAGGGCACGCATAGCGGGGCTCTGGGCTCGCCTCCGTGCTTCGGGCAATGGGATTCTCCGCATGTTCTCAGATTGCCTTGACAACCCCATTTTTAGGAGCTGGCATTCTGTGCACCGTGACATAAATGCATAACGTATAATTGAAATGACATAGTACTATTTATTTTTATTTTTAATTTAATTTAATAACTTAATTGTAAGATTTTATGTTGTAAATTGATATGGGTTATTTATTACCTGAAATAAAGAAAAAAAAAAAAAACTTTAATGGTCGGTATGTATATCTTACTACTAGCTTCTGCCCGCGACTTCGTCCGCGTGGAATAGTTTTAAAAAAGTAAGTTAAAAAAGTCCCCCGATTTTGAAACATTCTTCATCGGTGCTCCGCTCCCATTTTTCTTGCGTGATCATATATAGCCTATAGCTTTCGTCGATATATGGGCTATCTAACACTGAAAGAATTTTTCAAATTTCAAATCAGACCAGTAGTTCCTGAGATTAGCGCGTTCAAGCAAACAAACTCTTCAGTTTATATATTAAGTATAAGATTCACTCGCTTGCCTTACCATCGGTTGCATTTTGACATAAGCTGTATGGAGGTTATGTCAAATTTTAACCGATAGTAAGGCAAATGGATGGTCGGTAAGATTAGCAACCATGCGTCTGTCAATTAACTGATAGTTATAGCGGAAATTACCGTAAATTTACTTTTGTTTTTTACGTATAAAGTGTACTTAGCCTACACATCAAGACTAATAGCAACCCTTACGTATATGCCTTCGAAGCCTACCCGTAACCATAGCAACCAAACCAACCCGTCCTCATTGGTCGCTAACAAAGTTCACACTTGAAAACCACTTACATTGAAACTTGAATTCTATTCCTATGTTATAAAGTATCAATTGCATTGGAACAGTTTTAAAGAGTTTTAACACAACAAATGAACCCGTAACGAGTGTAACGTAGTTACATCCGTTTCCGTTGCCTTTAGTTTGTTACAGTAATGAACTGTTTACTGAAAGAACATTTTTATAGTGTAAATTTGGCCGTACTTTAATCGTTAATGTGTAAAGTACAATTAAATTCAACATGAATGTACATTTTGTCATGTCTGTGTCCCATTGGGGTAGGCAGAGACGATGGATCTCCAGATCCTACGATCCTGAAAAATAATTTTCGCTTCATCAACTTTCATTAATGTCTTTATACCTCTCAGGACAGAGGGAGAGAGTTTCCTCTGTCCTCTGCTCTGCTCTCTGTGCAGGAACGGAGAAAGAATAAAATTTCCTGCGGCCGGGCGGCCTGTCGTAAGAGGCGCCAAAACAACTCACAACCAGGTGGTAGGGCATTTGCCCGAATAGATGGCTACCACCCCTGGTCTAGAGTATGCCGCCATAACAACTTTGAGTTGTGTTCCGGCATTAGTGACCAGGTTCCAGACTCACTTAAGAGAGCAGCAGCGCATTTGTAGCACCTTTGGTGTTGCAAATGTCCATAGGCGATGGTAACCGCTTTCCATCCAGTGGGCCGTCTGCCTGTCTGCTGAACTACTGCAATAAAAAAAAACAAAAAAGACGTTGATTACGATTGTATCATCAAATATTGTTTAATTATTCTTTTAAAGAGATCGCTATGAGTGATAAGGCTGCCCATTGTTGTAATGCAAATATATCCATATTCGTCGTCAGCCATTCGTAGTCCACTGCTGGACGTAGGCCTCCCCAAGACGGCGCCACTCATCCCTGTTTCCTCATCCAGCGCCTACCGGCGACCTTGCACAGGTCGTCGGTCCATCGGGCTGGAAGGCGTCCGACACTACGTTTCAGTGAAATATATCCATATTATTCTATATTAATTGACTAGGTTTAAGTTTATGGTTAACAATAAAGAGTGTTTTCATTCATTCATTCATGACTCTTATATGGACTTAATAAATCCGAACTTAATCTCTGACACCATAAAAATCACATAAACATCGAGCACCGGAACCGATATCAATCAACTACTAAAAGGCATTCGGACAAAGGCCACGTTCACACTAACCGTGAATAAATCGCGACTACCCGCAGCGACTGACGTCTAAAAAAACGGAAAGTCATTAAGAGCCGCAGGGGTGTGCTGTTGTGATTGCAACCCCTAACTTGAATACATCTGACATTTGTTTCTGCTTCCAGAAAGAAATGGCTATATATTTCTGCTACTTAAAAGACGGAGACAGAAAATACTACGGAAAAAGCGGGGTGATATACTACAAACTTATCTAGTGCAGTAGCAAGTAGTACAAACGATCACTATCTCTACATTTTTCAGTGAAATTTGACAACGCACGTAGACACTAGCGACAGTCGGATCAGCATTTTTAAGTTTGTACGAATATATGCAGTGCACGTAATATAAACGATCAGTTAACGCTAAATTGACTCGAATATGGTGTATAAACAAAACGCAAGCGAATGACACGTGTCTTGTGGAGCGTGTGAGTTAAAGTGCCGCTATTAACGTTAAATGTAGCGTAATTGAATCTTGATTTCGCATGCTAAATCTTATTTGATGACTCATTTAATAGGGGTCAAAAGACTTGTTTTCTTATCACAAATAAGACAATAAGAATAGATATTTCTAATAACTGAGGTACATAAATATATACAGGAATCGACTGTATTAAAAGTTCATACCTAAGTTACATACATACATACATAACTTCACGCCAGTTCCCTTGCGGGGTAGGCACGAACAACAGAGCACCATTTAGGCCCATTCTTACACACCTCACTTACTTCTTTGACACTCATAACTCTTGTCATGCACACTCGGCTGTTCTTAAGGCTCCTGACATCACCCTCCGCTAGTACACGATCAATTTGATCATGGAAGGTGTGTCGTGGCCTTCCACGACTTCTGCATCCATCCACTTTTGCATTGTATATCTGTTTATTCATTCTTTCATCATGCATTATTTCCACATGCCCGAACCACCGGAGCATTCCTTTCCTTACCTTAACCCCGACACTCTCTTTCAGACCAACTCTCTTTCTTACTTCGGTATACCTAAGTTAACGTTTTTTTTTATTATTGCAGGAAATCAGCAGACAGGCAGACGGCCCACTTGATGGAAAACGGTTACCATCGCCTATGGACATTTGCAACAGCAAAGTTGCTACAGATGCACTGCTGCTCTCTTAAGGGAAACTGGAACCTGGTCACTGATGCCGGAACACAACTCAAGGTTGTTATGGCGACATACTTTAGACCAGGGGTGGTAGCCATCCAGTCGGGCAAATGCCCTACCACCTGACAAAACTAACGTTTGGTTAGAGAATGGGATATGTAAATATATCAATTAATATGGAAATAAGTATGAATGCTCTGCCTACTGAAATAGAGGTTGAATAACGTAAAATAAAAAAAAACTATAATTAATAATAGTTACCAAAATATTTGTTACAATCGACTTATTTGAATAACATAGAGTGAGTTGGATATACAATACTTTGTGTCCTTTCAATGCGTACGATTTCTGCATTTGCTTTACATTTGATCGTTTTTGATACTTTTGCATTATATGAATAACACATATAAAAAAATTGAAACTAACACTAAATTTATAGTTGCACTAGTTTACTATGTAGTTATTTATAAAAATGAGTGAATATTATAACTAGAACATCATTTTATGTTTAGAAATAGTCTACTTATTACCTTAAAAATTATTTAAAAACTCTTAATATTGTATTATTTCAATATCCTCTTTTGTTATATATTGCCACATCGAAGGCAACAGTGGTTGCCAAATTGTCCGTGGCAACGATGCGCCCCGTCGAGTCACCGCGGGTGCTTCAAAATATTGTGCGATAATACGCAACGCGCACGTGCCGCTGCCCGCCCGCTGGTACTTGTAAACGGAGCTTTATTTTTCAAGTAAATTATTTTAATTATTCGATTCTAAATACGGTTTCATGATTGATTACGATTAGGTACTCGTTATTGCGTTGTAAATTTAAAAATGATATGAAATGCATCAGTTTCTTTACAAATATTTAATACATGAATAAGTATTTATAGCGGATAGAATCTCATATAAACTTTATAATTTAGTACAGATACTATTAAATTTTACCTTGATACTATTTGCGATAATTTAAAGGTACTCTGCTGGCTACATATTAAAACTAAAATATGAAATAAGCAGTGAGGAAATCTTTAAAAGATATTTTGTTTAAAACCTGTTAGAATAGACATAGAAGTGTCTACATTTAAAATTTAATTAACGAAACGTTTTGCCTCCACGTTCCTTTTGTATACGTCAGAGCTCTAGAATGCACTATCAGAGTCCGTGTTTCTCGAAAATTTCAATGTGGGACTATTCAAGTCTTGTATGAATAGGTACTTTTTAGCTAAGCGTGCTCCATCTTAGACCGCATCGTCGTCTAATATTAGGCGTGATCGTGGACAAACGCGAACTTATTTATCATAAAAACCTTATTTATATGATTCTTTTATATCACACATATAACATAGGAAGGTTAAAAAAAATCACACAGTCCAAACCATAAATCACAACGCCTCAATTACGACAAGCAATGAACATTCGAGCGCTCTTTACCGATATTAGTTACGCCTGCATACAATCGCAGACCAAAGTGGTCATAAAAAATAAATCAAATGAACACGCTGATCGCCAGCGCGTAAAGATTGAGCGTTGACGCGACCTTTTTTAATCGTTACCCTTTACGTTGACCATGTGCACGCGCCCTTATGCGGGTAACGCAATCTATGGATAGGGTTAATTTAATTTTTTAATGTGTATTAATAATTGCCGGTACTGATGATGAAAACTACTATTATACTTATATATTAAAATGTTACACAACGCTTTATCGGATTTTGGAACTTATTATGTAGCAGAAATTATTAGTTACTACTATTGCAGTGGTAAGTAAAAATTTTCAAAACTATAGATCATTTAATTTTAATTCACACACACACACAATTCACTAACTCTCTACAACTTTATCGAGAGGTCGCCGAACGTTTAGTAGACCTCTTACGCGACCAAAAGGCTGGCGTCCATTTTGCTCAAAGGTTAAGCATTGCTATTCAACGTGGTAACGCCGCCAACCTTTTGGAAATGCTCCCGGTAAGTGATAGTGGTTTGGGACCAATATTTTATCTATAATTATGCCCTCCTTTTGTTAGTTAGTTCTAGTTTTTAATTTTAGGTTTATTTTTCATACTGTAGTTTAGTTTTAGTATTTAATTGTATTTTTCTATTGAATAAAATTTATAACACAAAAAAATTCACACAAACTTACTTTTGAAAAAATAGTAATCTTCGATAATATTAACGTATATAGGCTTATTTTAAATCCACAATACGAAAAATTTACACATTGTTTTGAATTATTATCAGAATGACAAAAGTTACTTACTTATATAGCTCGTCGTGCAAAATTTTAGAGTAATTAAAATTTGAATTGCTATCTTGTATCGTACCTAATACTTAGTACTATCACAATGTTTCAATCTATAAAAATACTATTCCAAAATATCAGTTTTGGCCAACTGTTATACATAATTAAAACTATAATTGTTTATCTAGATTTATTTTGATTTTATAGTATAGTTCCGACGTTGCTATGATTTCGATCGTGATAACATCATTAAGTTTCTCCTAACAAACAAAAAGGCGGACAAACAATGTTAGTGCAGTTGACTCACAATGCGCAGAACAATAGAGCGGCTCAGTGTTCATTAATGGCATTAATTAATGTTTAATTGAGCTAAATAGAGTAGCGGACGACAATTGGATCATGCGGCCCGGAGTAAAACACATCAGTGAGCGGTTATTCTTGAATCTTGATGTGTGCTTGTCACAATTTATAATTTTATGTGATGCTAATATTAGACAGATAAACCAAATTGATTCAATTTGGTTGAAAGGCACGGAACTGAAGGTACACAAGAGTACTTAATGACATTGCATGATTCAAATGAATGATTCTATAGATCACTTTGGGTAATTCATCCAAATTGAAGTCAGGTTGCCTGAAAGAGACCGTTTTAAGCGATAAGGCCGCCTTTTGTTTTATCGTAAAATTATTGTAATTGTTTATTTGGTGAACAATTAAAGTGTTTTCTATTCTTCTATTCTATTGAAAGACAAAAATGAACCGTCTAATATCGTCTTTTGTATCAAATATGATACAAATGACTGCGAGTATAAATAAAATGTAGACTGTAATAAATCTGTAGATGGTGTCGAGTTTGTACACTGAATTTAAAATGAGAAAAAATCAAAGCGACTAATTCGGACCAACCGATTTCGAAAATGAACAACTTAGAAACTTTGTCTATCTGTAAGAGCATCACGTAAAAACTGTTTAACTGATTATAATGTAATTTATATACTTCTTCTGAATGTAATCCATATACTTCAAGTAGTTACCGAATAAAATAACTGTGAATTAAACAATTTACAGTAATCACATTAAACGGCAATGCTAAGAACAAAAGGCGGACTTACCGATTTAGAGCGATCTCTTCCAGACAACTCGGGCTACGTATTTTATGACCGGATCGTAAGCGAATGTCGGTAGTATGCAAAGATAGATGAATAAAAGGACAGACGATATAAGAATTCCATTTTTGGCGAGATGGCTACGGAACCCTAATAAATCGTAAATCACAAGACACAAACCAATAAAACAAGTAAAGATGATTTAAAAATTAAGCTAGTGGTTAAGAAACTTAACACACGACCTAATTTTTGGTCAGTATAAAAGAGGTATAAAG
Source organism: Dendrolimus kikuchii (assembly GCA_019925095.2). NCBI lineage: Eukaryota > Metazoa > Arthropoda > Insecta > Lepidoptera > Lasiocampidae > Dendrolimus > Dendrolimus kikuchii. The sequence continues at coordinate 17,806,624 of CM034403.1, forward strand.
ACAGGAAGAAGTTGCCAACAGAGTAGCATCTCAGCCGTTTCATTAACAACATTAATTAGTGGTGAATTGACTTAAATAGACGTGCAATTAGTTATACGGCAATCAACGCGGCTACGTGTGTGTTGGAACTAGAACAGACCATATAGACTTAGTTGTGTCCACGACTTCGTTCAAGTCTATAAGCTTTTATATACCCTTAATTTTCTTTTAGGATTTCCCATTTCCTTCATAGTGTAAATGTTAGAAGGAGGGGTCACAATCTAGTCAAAAGAATGTCGGACATCGGATATAAATGCGAGATACAATAATTATATTAAAATAGGCATAATTAGAGCGATTTAAATGTAAATACATTGATACTGTTTTGCTTCAAAATTATTAATATTTCAAAAATCGTTACTTAAAAAGAGGCGGCCTGTCGTAAGAGGCGACTTAACAACCCACAGCCAGGTGGTAGGGCATTTGCCCGACTGGATGGCAACCACTCCTGGTCTAAAGTATGCCGTCATAACAACCTTGTGTTGTGTACCGACATTAGTGACCAGGTTCCAGTCTCCCCTAAGAGAGCAGCAGCGCATTTGTAGCACCTTTGGTGTTGCAAATGTCCAAAGGCGATGGTAACCGCTTTCCTTCAAATGGGCCGTATGCCCGTATGCAGAACTCCTGCAAAAAAGAAAAATGGAGAGTTGAATGCATAAGAGTCTCAAGGGTAAGTAAGAGTTCAAACCTTGTACCTCACATACCCTTGTAATGTGTTTTCCGTGCGGACGACCGTTGGGGAACCGGATTCCCGCATATAACGACCGGAGATGAATCTTGCGTTCCGCGCGTTCTTATCTCGCGGTGAGACCGGACATTGCCGGAGAGGACCAGTTCTCCGGCTTAAATTGGACTGGCTACCCCGTGTAGAGGTCGACCATCGTTCCAGCCCGGGCACGGGACTTCTAGCAGAACGGCCAGGGGTTTTATTAGGTATCCCCGACCGTTGCGTGGTAATAGCACTTCTGCGAGGGACCTAATGCCACCTCGACGTGGCGAATACCACACGCCCCACTGCGTTTCCCCCGCGGTGGTTTGTTCTCAAGCGGATTTCCCCTAATAACATAAAAGGATAACATACAGATTTCCGTGATAAACGAACCAGAAATCAATACGGGTCAAACCATGGCAAAAAGACTAGCATGGTACATAATAATTTCTTAAAATACAACACTGACTAACCCTTTTAATACCATCACATCAATTAACCAATTAAATGGCAACTAACATGAATTAGTCATCGCCAACATAATGATTTCATCAAATATTGTCAGTGTTTTTAAACAGTATTCTGGTGAAATTTAATTAAAACCATCAGTGATGGAGCTTCGCATGCAATTAAATGTCTGGTTTACTGAACCCGTGACTTTTGTTGCAATAATTCCACTATTGAGTTTGACATTTATATTTTTTATCTGTGCAGGAACTTAGATTACAATATAGTTTCTTCTTTTGCTTAAGCCTATGTATAGCTCAGCTGAACTGTAGGTTATCAGCTGAAGCCAATCAACGGAGTTCTTGTGACAACTCAAAATGCCACATTTGACTGTACAGTTCACATTTCTCACAAAAACACATAATTAATACTCAAAAACTATCATAGCAAAAAAAATCTATGCTACTTTTTATCCGGGGAATCCCGCGGAATTTTTTTTTGGGAATGATTTAAAATGGCCCGATTTAAAAAAAACGAATTCAAATGAGATTTTTTCACTGATCGATAATTTATTACATAAAATTTGTTATTTTTTATGTGATATTTTTTATCCCGAGAATCCCGTGGGATTTTACCGGGAGGGGTTTGTAGTTGTTAGGGTGTAAAAAAATCAGTTTATTTCGACACACTTTTCTCTAAAACGATAGCTTACAATTTTAAATGTACTTTGTGTTCCGGGAATCTCGCGGAAATTTAAAGTCAAGCGTGGAAGAAGTTGCTTACATATCCTAGTTTAATATATTTTTATATAATATAAATTATTATTTATTTCGCAGGAAAGTTTATACAAGTTACGTTTTATATATATAAGTATAAGTCAGCCATAGCATCCTATTTGTACACGTAATAGACTTTAGTTCCTGCGGCCGGGCGGCCTGTCGTAAGAGGGGATTAAACAATCCACAGCCAAGTGGTAGGGGATTTACCCGTCGGGATTGCTATCACCCCTAGTCTAGAGTAAGCTGCCATAAGATTGAGTTGTGTTCCAGCATCAGTGGCCATGTTCCAGTCTCCCCTTAGAGGCTGATAGCACATTGGTAAAACCTTCGGTGTTGCAAATATCTATAGGCAACGGATACCACTAACCACCAAGTAAGCCGTCAGGATGTCTGCTGTACTAGTCCAGCAATAAATATTTTTTTATTCCGTAGTCAATATAGAAAAATTGGAACTATTATGACATCATCATGTCTGTTTGTTTTTGAACTTAAATTGTAGGGTGCGATCCAATCTAATTTGAAAAATCTCGCTAACTGAAAAGCATGTCTGCTACTCTCAAATAGTTAAATTACTCTTCAAATAACGGTTCAACAGTTTAATGTTAATATTAAAAAATCAATTATTTCAATAATTTTTAGCCTGTTAAAATTAAACTTGAAAAGGCGTTGGTTCGTAGCGACAACCTTTTGCTGTGCCCGCATGTAGGCGTAATTACCCATATTAATATGACAAATAGATTAACATGAACCCACTGTACCGTGGAAGTACAAAACTCTGTTAAGCATTCGCATTTCGTATTGTAAATTTAATATTTATTTCATCTGTTCCTAAATGAATAACCAACTTCAAATGAGCAATGTTATTTGTACGAAGATTATCTACAGTCGTACATGTTCCTAAAATTAATGCATGTAGTTTTTGTTATATTTTGATTTAACTGTTTTAGAAATTACTGAAGATTAACATTTTTACTTAGTTAAGATAAGTTTTGTCATTTAGAAATATTTTCCACAAAAAATTTAATTCGTGTCACTTAATTCAAAACTCTTAAATAAAAATTTTCATTCGTTTAAGAGTGAATTTTCAATCGCTTCATATATCTGGTTTATAATCCTTAACCCATTTTTAGCGATGATTTTAAAGTTTGGAGACAATCATACGCATTTAATGTACAAATACTTACGTAATTAATTACACTAAGCTGTTATTTTGTTCTAGTATAGGTAATAATATTATGAGTTTTAATAGTTACATACAAAATTAGATATGTTGTTCGTGCCTACCCCGCGAGGGAACTGGCGTGAAGTTATGTATGTATGTATGTATGTATGTAAAATTAGATAAAAAACAAAAATATACAAGAAGGCGAAATGAAAAACTTTCCGCGTTGTATTCTGTTAACATTCAATATTTTATTCATACAATTACCTATAACGTTGCTGAAACGAGAACAAACAAGCAAATTAACCAAAACCGTTGTTAACACACATCCCCTTGATTTTGATAAGCCCAATACAACGACATTACAGCGAATACACATGTCGGTCGATTGTCAACGGGATAAATTCGTTATTCGACCATTTGTCACGTGAACGCGCGCTTAAACGACCATTTAATCCTATAACAAACGCCCAGCGACAAATCGCATTGTCTACATGTATGGCAGATTTAATACCAATGAGTTTATTTTAATTAATACTGCTTACTCTACTGGAATAATGGGCATGAATCTCCACCAAATAAATAATAATGTAAGAACTGTGTTACCTAAACTACAAGATGAATTTGTCAATTTATTATATCTATATAAATAAAAATGAATCGTAGAACTGTATTTACGCGCATAGCTTGAGTACGACTTTACCGATTTTGATGAATTTTTTTGTGTGTATTTGAGTGGGTCCCGAATGCTTTAGTTTCACAATTGGAACCGGTAAGTGGTGCTGGGATCAGGTTCTAGGACCCTCCTAATCTCCTGGACCGATTTTGATTGTGTTTTTTATTTGAGTGGGTCCCCGGATGGTTTAGATACACAATTGGAACCGATAGGTGGCGCTGGGATCGGGTCCTAGATTTTTATTTTTTGAGGACAATGTCTGCAGGGACCTCTAATTTCTTATAAAAAATATATCCATCCTTTTCACATCCTTTTTTTTGGTGGCGCAGGGAATGTCTTTTCTTGGGACACCATTCTTGGCCTGGCGCTAAGGCTCGCCTAGGGATGTGTGGGCTCTTGATCGGCCGTATGGCTATCCATATCCTGTTCTAAAGGCTGCCAACTCTTTAGGATTGCCCCTGATGTTGCAAACATTTATAGGCGACGATAACCAGTAACCACTATCAATTAGGTGGTTTGCCTGTTTTTGCCAACGCAATAAAAAAAACTTAAGTATCATTAAAAAATTTCCCTTACTAAGTAAATACGTTTTATTAGCTTCTTGCCTATCTGAACTATCTAATTATTTCATCGAAATTTTTTACGATAGTTAGTGGTTAGTGTCACTGACCCTTGTAGCCATAACCCTAATAACAATAACTTTGTTGCCGGGCGCCTAGTGTCACTTACAGTAACAACTACAATTTGAATTTCGAACGTCAAGTGAGACGGCAGTCGCGTGCGCACGAGTTAACGTCAAATTGTCAAGAATCAATGAATTAAGAAGAAACTTGAAGGAAATTATAAGTTTAAATTTGACATAATCTATAATATTATAAATGTTTTAAACATTTCTGTACATTGAAGCTATTAAAAAAAAAACTGGAATAGTCTATATAAACGATGGAGAACACGATCCATTTTTTTTTAGATTTCTAGTCTGTTTGTCTAGTCTAGTCTAGTCCTTCCATGATCGAATTAAGAACAGACGAGCGTGCATGACAAGAGTTATAAATGTCAAAGAAACAAGTGAGGTGTGTAAGAACAAGCCTAAATAGCGCTCTGTTGTACGTGCCTACCCCGCAAGGGAACTGGCGTGAAGTTATGTATGTATGTAGTCTGTTTGTTCGGGATTCACGTAAAAACTATTGGACCGATTTCGATGCGATTTTCGCTGATCGTCAGCAAATTCTTAAACTTAAAATCTGCGCTACTTTTTATCCTGGGCATCCCGCGGGAATTTTTCTGGTAATGATTTAAAATGATGAAGAGGTTAATGAAGGTAGATGAGGCGAAAGTTGTTTGTCAGGATCGTCACAAGTGGAGATGCATAGTCTCTGACTTGCCCCATGGGAAACAGTCGTGATATTATGTATGATTTAAATTGACCAAACATAAAAAATGGAATTTGAAAGCGATTTTTTCACCTGTCGATAGCAAATTTTATATATATTCTATAATATGTGATACTTTTTATCCCGCGAATCCCGCGGAAGTTTTCTCAGGAGCATACCCTAGTTAATAAGTAAAACTACATTTTATCAGTTATAAGCGCGGTAATTTATATTTTTTATTATTCCAATTATGATTAGATACTTATTATAAAAATCAAATAAATTACTGCGCAAAAACCGTTAAAAAGTTGTTTTATTATGTATGCTAGTCGCGAAAACTTAGGAAAATACTATATTAAAGAAATCTAATTTAATATATTACGGATGACCGAAATTAGAATAAAATAATTACTGTCAAATTTCTGATAAAATGGTAAATAAAATTCAATACATACGTTCTGCTTCAATGTGAAAGTATCGTATCCATTCATTTATTTCTCCACCAAGTAAGATTCCTTTAATTACACAACTCTATTCACACGAGCCGTGAATTATCATAATAAATGTATGAGCGACGTACAGACGCGACGCCCAATCAATTGCGGATCGCTGTACAACACTATTCAATTATACTATACTTCCTTTACTAAGTGAAAACAATTATTAGATTAGACATGAGGCGTTTTCCTTGAGCAAATATTACAAGTACTACCTTGAGTACTACTGCTTTACATATATATTATAATTTTTACAAACTTTTTTTTATTTAGTTTATTTTCCAATATGCTTGCATTAATATCGACGTAGTTTGACATTGTGTGACAAGGGTTCCTAAATTTCATGACGTCACATTTGAAAATCTAATATATTTAAGCTTTAAAACAAGAAATATGAACTACTAACGAAAAACTTGAAAATATTTCCAATTTTATCTGTATGACTCATAGAGATAAAGTTGGAGTATAGATAATTATTGAAAATAATTTACATACATACATACATACATAACTTCACGCCAGTTCCCTTGCGGGGTAGGCACGAACAACAGATTGCCATTTAGGCTTATTCTTACACACCTCACTTGCCTCTTTGACATTCATAACTCTTGTCATGCAAGCTCGTCTATTCTTAAGGCTCCTGACATCACCTTCTGCTAGTAAAATAATTTAAATGGAAATAAAACGAATTACGGATTTATTTAGTAATTTCTTGATTTGATTTAGTAATTTCTTGATGTAAAATTGCAAAATATGTGATGTCACACTAGGGAGGGAAAAGTCTCACAAATGTGACAAGGACGGGGAAAGGGTGAAAAAAATCTTGAAACTTGTGTGACGAAATTTTTTTGTTGCTGAAGCACAACAGACAGGCCGACGGCCCAACTTTGACGGAAAGTGATAGCGTCGCCTATGGACATTAGCAGTACCAGAAGTGTTGCCAATGTGCTGCCGACCTTGAAGGAGAAATTAGAACCTGGCCACTGATGCCGGAACACAACTCAAGATTGTTATGTCACCTGGCAATTTGTGGATGGTCCCCTATAAGTAACGAAATTATGTACAATATTATATTCCTAAGATAATAAAAAGACAAATTATTATGAAACATAAGCAAGCGGTACGGTAGTTGTAAATAATATAGCGGTTCGTCCGGTTTGACCAGAAATGTTGCTAATGCGATATACGCCCGGATTATAGCGCCTGAGACTTACAGGATATACGCAGTCGTGTTTAAGAGTATTTTATATTAATATTTACTTAGACGCTCTTAAGAAGATAAGTGAGAGGGATTTCAGAATCAGTATACTGATTTCTATATTTAGATCTATATTCTAGAAGAATAATTAGATATAAATAAAAGATCTGAATGTAGAGTTGGCAAAATTAAAATATGATCATAGGATCATATTTTAAAAATCGAATGCACCAGGCATCTAGGCTACGTTCCACAAGAGCATCACAACGAACACGTTCACGACCGCGATCTTTGCCATTCCACTTGCTTGCGGACGTCGCAATCATATAAACTCTAGTGGAACGGATTATGGAGCGTTGATCTCATTAACGACGAAATACACAAATGTCTTTGGTTGATTTCAAAATCGAGCCTTTTACAATGTCAATCGATAGAAAGAATTAATGCTCTCTGGTCAACGCCCACTTCGACCCACCTCTTGACATGGATCTTTGTGGGCGCTGTGTGATCGAAAATAATGACGTCATTAGTGACGTTTTCGCCACGACCATAACGATTGCGGTCACCATATAGAATGGCAGACGCATTTTGGGCGTTATGAGATTACTAGAGGAATGCGCCCATAGGATTCTTGATGTATTCGGTTTTTGAAATTCCGTAGTTAATTTGTCAAAAAATAGTTATCCATGTACTTCACAGTTCTTTTTCTTGGGATTGATGTAGATTAATGAAATTATACAAGATGAAGTTTGTATAGCACTACAAAGTAATGTAGTGAAATCACGAAAAAATAAATAACTAGATATACTGTAAGTTTACTTGTTTTATGAATTCATAAACTTAAAGATCCCTTCGTTCTAATTTATATAAGTAGCCATCTAAAGTAATAATCGATGTAAATTCAAATGACCTCCAAGATCAAATTGCATGGAGCTCCATATATTGATACATCAAACCAATGCTCTGTTATCAAGAACCTATTAATCAATAATTTTGTCTATAGAAAAAACGAAGTTATAGGTATATAAACATGTTCATAATCGTGCTTTCATTTCAAATTGCAGTACGAAATTAGGGTCATAGTTGATTTTCAAGGATTTTTTGCAATTTTTGCAAAAATGTGACCATTTTCTCTCAAATGACTAGGTTTATGGACATTAAATAGCTAATAGGTGAACTTTATATACGGCGCTACAAGATGGTGTAATAAAGCTTACTGTGAATCAACCAAAAACTAAGATTGGTTGGTATATACAATAAAAATATAGAATTTTTTAACCTGTGTTACCTACATAGTTGTGTGTAGTGTTATTTATAAATATGTATTTTTAATAAAAATTGGTTTAATTTAAAATAGTCCTAGGGATACAAAAATTGAATGTTTTATAAAAATAATAGTTCAAAATATCATTTAAACACCGAAACGATTTTAACTGTGGACCGGCACACAGGCTCTCTAGAGACCTAGTGCAGGTACCAGAGGTAACTTTGGACTCGTATTGATGAATTAATCTCATGTTGTATGTACTCTCGTATCTTTACATAGTCTAAAACAAAGTTGCTTTCCGCGTTTGTCTGTATATCCGCTAACTTCTCCTAAATAACTCAACGGATCTTTAAGCGATCACCATTAGTTAGATAATTTTTCAACAAAGGTTTATAAATACATTAGCTTTTGCCAGCGACTTTGCTTGCGACATATAGAAACCTAATTATGTTTTATGTTAGTAAAATAGAGCTACTCACTAGGGTTGGGGCAAATTCTAGTGTTAAATAAATTTCATTTGCAATAAAAATATTATTTATCTAAATCACTAACAATATTTAAGAACATGACAAAAAAGCACTACCTACAACATAGTGGTATTTGATATTTTTACGTATATTTATACATACATACATAACTTCACACCAGTTCCCTTGCGGGGTAGGCACGAACAACAGAGCGCCATTTAGGCTTATTCTTACACACCTCACTTGCTTCTTTGACATTCATTACTCTTGTCATGCACGCTCGTCTGTTCTTAAGGCTCCTGACATCACCTTCTGCTAGTACACGATCAATTTGATCATGGAAGGTGTGTCGTGGCCTTCCATGACTTCTGCATCCATCCACTTTTGGCATTGTATATCTGTTTAGTCAGTCTTTCATCATGCATTCTTTCGACATGCCCGAACCACTGGAGCATTCCTTTTCTTACCTTCACTCCGACACTCTCTTTCAGACCAACTCTCTTTCTTACTTCGGTATTACGAACGCGGTCCGCGAGCGTTACTCCGCAGATTTTGCGCAGTGCTCGCATCTCGACTGCGTTTACTCTACTTTCATGCTCTCTCTTCCATACCCAACTCTCGCTTCCATACGTGAGCGTAGGTACCAGCACCGCGTATTTATATGTACGTATATTTATGTATATGTATATATATGTATGTATATATTTATGTATGTAATATCAATAGGTGTATTTATATATGTATATTAAGTATAATTCTTACTTATATAATATTTCATGCGTGCAGGAACGGAAAAAGAATACAATTTCCAGCGGCCGGGCGGCCTGTCGTAAGAGGCGACAAAACAACCCACAGCCAGGTGGTAGGGCATTTGCCCGACTGGATGGCTACCACCCCTGGTGTAAAGTATGTCGCCATAACAACCTTGAGTTGTGTTCCGGCATTAGTGACCAGGATCCAGTCTCCCTTAAGAGAGCAGCAGCGCATTTGTAGCGTCTTTGGTGTTGTAAATGTCCATAGGCGATAGTAACCGCTTTCCATCAAGTGGGCCGTCTGCCTGTCTGCTGATCTCCTGCAATAAAAAAAAATTACATACTTATATGTTTATAAATAAATAAAATATATGTAAGTAACTGCATAACCTCTAATATTTATTTATACCACCTTTGACCAATATAATATGTTTTATTCCAGCCACGGGTTGTCTGGAAGAGATCGCTTCTTAGGGATAAGACCGCCCATTGTGCATATTTAGAATATTTTTAGGCTATAAGTTTTTCTGTGTTTTCTGTAATGGTTATAATAAAGTGTTATCTATCTATCTATCTAAAAATATTATTTAGTCGTTATTATATTATGTCGCTAAAGATAATTCGGCACTAATGGCTCGATATATGAATGTATAAATATACATATAGAGAATTACATAGTGCAGATTATTATAAAAATATCTAAGGAATTCTCGTGTCGCTATTTCCATACTATACTGTGGTGTGTATATCGTAGTGAGTTTAATGGTAATTTGTTAATTAAGGACATAGCAGACAGATGTATGTTAACGAATGATAATTATATTGCTTTGGCAGCGATACGTTGTATTACAATTCAACTTGTTAGAATTATGGGGATTTTAGTTTCATCTGATGAGATAAAATATAAAATAGTTTTGGCCGATGAATACTAAGTGTAACGACACAACTGCAGACGTACCGCTCGGAAAGTTCGGCTAATGGTCGGTTCCTATATCTTAATTAGCTGATGCCCGCGACTTCTTCCGCGTGGTGCGGTTTTTTAACTATCCCACGGGAACTCTTTAATTTTTCGGGATCAAAAGTATCCTATATGTTGACCAGGGATATAAGCTACTACCATACAAAATTTCATTAAAATCTGTCCAGTCGTTTCGGAGATTAGCCGGTACAAACAGACAGACAAACAGAGAAACAAAAAATTTGAAAAAAAATCTAAATTAGTTCTACTTCACTTCTTACATCCCCCTGACTCGGTTTTTAGCATTTTTTTCATTGTACAGAAATTCGACCTCTACAGTTTTATTATATCTATATAGATATTCATTCACTTGTCGTGAAGTCTGTTGAATTCTGACATAAGATGTGTTGTAGCTTATGTCAAATTTTAAGCGATAGTAAGGTAAGGCAAATTTACGGTTGGTAAGATATAAAAACCGGGCCTAAATACGCTCGCAGTGTTTTCTATGTTACACAAGACACACCAGCTGAAATTACGCCGAGTTCGGTTTAGTGCCGATCCCTCAGTCGCCGAACATTCCATGCGGTACCTTCCACATGTGTGTTCGTTACACTTGTATAGTTACAATTCGTTTTTTAATACCGTAACCATGTTAATAAAAAAGAACATTTATCATTAAAATCCTGTCCATCCGCCTGTCTGTTTGTGAAAAACGTGAAAAAAATAAGGGGGGAAAATTCGGACCAGGACATTCCAAAAATGCAATTTTTAGAAATTTTCGTCTCTCTGTCTGTCTGGATGTTCCGGCTAATCTCTGCAACGGCTGGACTGATTTAGACGGAACTTTCACTGGCAGATAGCTGATGTTATAAGGAGTAACTTAGGCAAATTTTTTCAGAGTTTCGCGAAAAAAAATCGATAAGGTCGTGGACACAGTTAGTGATAAATATGACATCATAATAGAAGTTATGTTTGATACAGTTATTAAGACTGAACTGTTCAACTGAAATTGAATGATGCATAGTATCGTTTTATTAAGATTAATAAATAGAATGCAGCCTGGATTCGGCCAACAAATGAACTACGTTATAAATTAATTGAAACTGCGTTTTAACCAAGTAATATTATTGTATAGCGACGTTGACGTAATGTACTTTAGCTTCTATGGCTTATATTCGTAATATCAATACAACACTACACAATACATTGTTGTAACGTATTGTTCTCATGTTGTTGTATTGTTAAGTCATGTAGTTAAGTTAAGTTATGTTGTTATAAAACTTCGAAGTACCGACATTTCAAAGTCAAACCCATAATTTCAAAATTCACACATTAAACTTTTAAAAAGAATTTTCACAAGTATAACATTTCTAATATTAATTACAATATTAGATTCGCTCTAGTCATGCCTATTAAAAAATATTTTAGGATTTTTGGAAGGTTTGCGTGGGGCCATGGGAAGGCAAACACATAGAGGCCCCTTGATAATTAATTATTATTACATATCATTAAAAATAAACTAACTTATAAATAAATTAAAATAATGTAAATTACAAACAATATATGAGACCCAAATCACCGTCAGTTGAGAACGTTCCCGAAACGCGTGCGCATTTCCCCGCTGTTTGACAACGCTAATACACTGCCCCAAATACAGGACAATCCTTTGGCCACGTGAGAGAGTTAACATAACATTCTAATATTATAACAATGCTCTATAATACATGTCATTTTGTTGTGTATACTTTTTTGGGGTACAGTTTAGTTCAAGACAATATACCTACTTATTAATATAATTTTAAGTAATTGTAACCTGTATACTATATGAAATAATATAAATAAAATATAGAGAAATATTTGTAAAAATCTCTCACCGTCTACTTTTAGTACGGTTTGCTATTTTCTTGCAATGTTTTGTTGTTATCACACATTTATTAGCTATAGCTAATACCCTAATTCCAACACTCTGTTTAAAAATTAAAAAATAAATTAGTTAAGTTCTATGAATAAAGCGTAATGCAGTAATGCCTATGTCCTGAAAATTTGGTAATCTGTAAAATATTATTATATCTACAAATTTGAAGATTTTTTAAATGACATGCAACCACAAAACCAGTTGGAGCGTGACTAAGAGCAAGTCGGGTAATTACCTTCATTTAATTTTGCCAAAATAGAACACTGTAAACATATTATCTACAAGGAAATATAATAGACGACGACATCTAAAGTGATTGTTACTTAATATAAGGTACTCACTGGTCAAAAGGCGAAAAGATATTATGATGGGGAAGTCTTGGCTCGGTCGACGCGTCTCTAGAACCTGCGCTTCCCACCGACGGTGCTGGAGAAGGACTGGCGTCAGACCTAGTCATAAGTTAACATGATACAAGACTAAACAAAGGTATTAAAATATAATCTTAAACTTATCTCCCTTTTTATGTCGATTGAGTAAATAGGTACGTTTTCCAAATTCATCCTTGTAAGGGGTAAATAAGAGAATTAAAATTATCAGGCGTTCTTTGGTTAAACTTTCCCCTTCTTCATAATAGTTATACGAGGTTTATAGAGTCGTTAAAATGTAGATAAAAAGAAGATATTCATAATTGCCTTAATAGTGCGATTATAAAATACACACTTTTACTTTTTTTAACAACTTGTTAAACGTCGTTTTATTATTATGAATAAAGGCGCTTATGTACAAATACAAATAGAGCTAGAAATAGATATAATATGTATATGTCTATGTATGTATGTTCTTTTATCTTTTTATTGTTTTATAGCCTTATTTACATTAACATCAATTGAACAGCCAGTTAACTTGGCTAGGTAAGCCCTTAAGATCATTCAGACAGAAATTTACCAGTTAAGTAATGTTTTTTCATTTCTCATATTCTGAAAGTACGCTGGCAGGTGCCTAATCTCATGGCTGAAAATAGCACTTTTTGTCCTTGGGAAACGATTTTCCCTGCTGTCAAAACATTTAAAAACTATGCGAACCATACCAACTAACTTTTTTTTACAGCCACTTGTAAACTTGTAAATCGTTGCATAAATTGTAATAAAAAAATGTCAATATTTTTGTCAGCTTATTTTATAATTATAAATTACTTTTACTAAATTATTATTTAATTAAAATAAATTTAAGATAAATATTTACTATCATCAGTGACAAAAAAAATACTGGCTGGTAGAATGCTACAGACAAACAAAAATACTTGACGCTTCATATGTGACGTGTTAAATGAGTTCATCAGATTTAGATATGGATTTAACGCCTGAAGATGTAGTTGTTTTTTAACTAATCAGTTTTATTTACATTCCTCATATTCAAAATGAAAATTAGAGCGTTAACCTCGAGTGAAAGGCCTGTTCAGGCACACGAACTATTAGCGCCCTTACTACGCTCGTGCGCCAAACCATCTCATGCATAAATAGGTCACTTTCACATCTCGTGTAACAATCTACTATTTTTTAATTATTCTGCCTCTTCTGATGCACAAGTTTGTCAGGGTATTCATTTTTTATTTTTATTTCTTATACATTCCACTTTTCAAAAATCTGTCTTATCTCTTACTAATAGATTTAGATTAGACTTAGATTTTACTATAACATTGAAGGAAGAAAGTATTAAGTGGACGATTAAGAAGAAGTAAATCTAAACAATGATTACAGCTTAAGTCACTAATTTAGGAAGTTATTAACTTCTTAATGATTACAAATTCAAACCAGGTTTCTGTGTCAAACAAATGGCTGACCTGTCAAGCCTCGGCGACCGGTTAGGTGATCTATGTGGAGATTGGATGGGTGAACGTCGAGGAGAGCCCGGCGTAACCGGTGGCGAAGCCCTGGGCGACGCCGCCGTCGCTGAAACTGGCGACCCTTCAGCTGAACCACGTGACATACCGCATTCGGAGGAGCCCTAGACATTTAATTATTTTTATGGTAAAAACCAACAGCGAATACTCTAATATAATATAAAATCGTTTACAATATAAAAACTAAGGCCAATAACAGGTTTTCCTTAAAAACTACCACTTTAGTAACAATTTTAGAAAGCAAATGTTAATTTGAAATTAAACAAATAAAGTCGGGTTGTGCTATGTATATTTCAGCAAATCATTTAATAATGTTACTTTTAAAATTGTATTTAGAGGACGCAAACAGATCAATTTTATAAAATTTAGTATTATAAGTACCAGCTATAAGAGAAAACAAAGAACTTTGAGAGTAGTTGGTAAAACTACAAGGAACATTTAGCTAAGATGTATGACGAGTACGGTATCTAGGTACATTATATGCCAATTTCGAGACGAGCTCAGGACAGTCAACACGACTGTGAACTATATCAAAAAGCATATAATGACATATCTAATAATACTGTCCGTCTTTCATCCAAGGATAGAAGCCTATGTGAACTACAGCTGTCTTTATAGGAACTGGGACATATACGACTAAGTTAATATGATTGCAAAAAATGTTTAGTGTACTCTCTAAGCGTTCTTTGCAAATGACATATTGTGGAGATCATATGGGACTTGCGTATTCCTAAATACTCCTGTATACATATATCATGTTATAACTAAATCGTACGCATGACGAATGTAATGTGTAAACCTGTCAAACAGCGACGTAATTCGACCACGGAAAATTTCGACTGTCGTAATAAATAAACTATCCCAATTTCAGGGATAAAAAGGATCTTATGCCTATTCTCGATATTGTGACAACATATATACAAAATTTCAGCAAAATCAGTATCATGGTTTTTCCGCGAAAACGTAACAGACAAACAGGCAGAGTTACTTTCACTTTTATAATATGAATATGGATAAATAGTTTTGTATGTATATTTTATCCTTATTGAAAGTTAATTATTAAGACGGTAGCGTTTTTTTTTATATTGAGTAGGTTCGCGTTTGACTGACATTGCGCCTGATGTCAGGTGGAAATGCAGTCTAAGGTGGAGCATGCTTACCTAGAAGATACCTATTCACGCGAGACTTGAAAACACCTAGATTGTATTCTTCAGGAAAAACAGACGACGGTAAAGAGCTTCACTCTTCAGCGGCGCGTATCATAAAAGTGGAAGCATAGCGTTTCGTCCGCTTAGTTGGTATTTCCACCATATAACGGTGGCGTGAGCTCGCACGTCTGCTTGTCCGGTGGTAGAATGGTGGGGGTGAATTAATTCATGCAATTCCGTGGCATACTCGCCGTTATATAATAACATCATGTTAAAGATCCATTGCTGGGTCCAGGGCTCCCAATTACTAGACGAATGCATAGTATACCTGCCATACTTGTCCAAGACGACTTCGCCGGTTTGACTTGTCGCTTATCAATGAGTAGGTTTCATCACGATGTTTTTCTTCGCTTCACTTTTTACGAGAACTCAGTATTAAATCGAATTAAATTAATCGAATTAGTATGGATAAACGTGGAATAGTTTCCAGTGGATACAATACTATTAACCACAGAGACACAAACGTCGTATATATTACATAAGTTTACGCATACAAGCTTAAAAATGCTTCACTTCATTTGGCGCTTTTGTTCAAGTAGGTTCTAGGTTATAACAGAGTAGAAATATTACCTTGTCATCAGCAGGGTCTCTCTTAGTCAGCACTTCGGATCCTTCTCTCTTTCGCTGCTCCTCTTTTAACCTCTCCGCCTTTCGCCATTTCGCTCTGCGATTTTGGAACCACACCTAGAAATATATGCAAGTTGGTGTGATTGTATAAAATAAATCAGGTTGCCTCTGTAATGTGAATAGATTATAATGAAGAAATCTGGTAGGTAAATATACTTCCGGAACAGAGACCCAGATATTTTACTATCCTATCGTGGAAAGCTATAGTCATACAAGACCAATTGGGCTAAGAAAAATATTCTTATGGGCAACGATAATAATAAGAGCCCATAAACGTCCCACTGTTAGTCTAAGGCCTCCTATTCGATATTTGCAAGATCTTCCCCCGCGATTCCACTACAGGGGTCCTCCGGCATCTGGGGAGCGGAGGATCAAACCCCTGTTGACGAAGTGAGTTTGCCTCTCCCGGGGCATTCTCAAGCACTGATTCGCAGGATTAGTGTGGGCGTAACTACGTTCTAAGTCTCGCGCTATTCCTACCATTGAGCATTAGCCCATGGGTTACCTCTTTAATAGGGGTACCTTGCTGAGTCTCCACACAAGCCGGCAATCGTCTTTGTTATCTGCGCTATCTCCAGTGGATAACTATCATTGCTTTGGTCTAGTCCCAGTAAAGGACCCGGTAGTGTACGAAATGTATTTACCCCTGCCTCAAAAAAAGGCCTCCTATTCCTAGGGGAGCGAACAGTATACGTTCAAGGCTGGTGGTTTTGATCCATCGCCTATCATGTTCAGATTTCATCACGACATTTTCCATCGCTGTTAGCATGTTGTAATTGCAACGATGTACATATTCGGTGAGAAAACTACTCAAGTAGTACATACTTTCCGGCCAAGATACATATCCGCGCCCTCTGGGCATGAATGTGATAATCACTAAAGTACAAAGGTTTATATAGACAACCATACTCACATGTAAATATACCATACGCATATATAACCATGAGGCTTGATTTAAAGACTTGAGTGATGTGTGGGATGTTTAAAACAAAATTCTTACTTAAGATCAAAGTCTTATCTACTGAAGATATGCCTTACATTGTATTTATTATTGTTACGAATTTGTAGGATGTAAATTCGAAAATGCCGTTGGAATTATCACAAAATTTATTAGAAGTACACACACATAATTCACAATTCATACAAATATAACCGAATACAACAAAACCAAACCGTAGGGCAGAAAATCGTAATCACATAAATCGCGCAAAATTCATCGTTATAAGAAACTCGATTCGAAAGTGCACTAGGTAACGCCTGGTTTCCAGTAAGAACACGACTATCGCATTTCCCAACTGACTGACCCTCATCTATTTATAAATTAGACATGGCCTCCTTGAAACATGCCGCCCACTGGTTCTTGATATCGTTAAATGGTTAGCTTAATGGGGTACAAGAATTTGCATGAAATACCAACATAGGAAGGTTTTATGATGTCTTACGGTGACTTGAACAATAGATTAATCAAATTCAAAGGGATAATAAGACACCTGCAAAGGATTAGTATCGGATTGCAACATTATCAATCTTAAATATGCCGTCTCACTTGGTTGGCAGATTTTTATGAGCGCCGCCAGGAATACTTTCAAGGAGTTGCATCTTCACCAATATACTATTAACAATATATTCCAGCAACAACATGCAGCATTGAACGTACATTTAGCATGTTACGTGTCAAGACGTAGAATCGCTTAACGATGAGAGACGCGAGGCTAAACGGTGTGTAACCTGTGCATACTCAGTGTTCACAGGAAAAGAGTAGAGGAGTACACTGAATTTATTGACAAGGTGGTGAACTTTAGACAGCATCCTATAAATACGTTCAGTTTTTATTCAAACAGAACTTAATTAAAAAAGTATTTTTGACTGTGTATTGTGCTTCCTGACAGGGGGATGCGAGTGCACCCCCTTGCAGCCTGCTGCCAGCGCCATGGACCATTATCATCGCCCTTCTTCAGTTTTCTACCAGCTAAAACATCATACGGTACAACCAAATACCTCAAGTCATAAATAATATCGAATAACTCATCATAAACTCGCTAATCTCTCATATACCGCGCTGTCAACATACAAGCCCGTAATAGCACATCATTACCACCCCATTTCGTTCGCACAACCCGAAGATTACAGATCATTTCTAACACAAATGCATTAGGGGCGCCTAACTACATAACCAGCATAAAAGACCTATCATTGAACACAACTTTTACCGCACGAGGGTCCATATAAAGTGGACTTTGCTACGTACTCTCCAGTATAGATTGAGCTCAGTGTTCAAACAAAACATTTGCTACGAGAGGTCATTACTAAAGCGTTATTATAAGCTGGTTACCGAAATACGTCAGGGCCACATTTGCACTGCAATTTTCGCAATTTAGTTTTAATAAGCCTTGTGTTGGGTGAAAGTGCTACGAAATCTAGTGGTGTTTATTAAATTATCGCAGAGTGGACATTAGGTATATAATAATTCCACTCTTTCACCACTCGTTTCGATAAGTAAATAATTTAGTAGTTTAATAATTTAACTAATTTGAATTTTTAAAGTCATTCTTAATTTTAAGTGATTTCTTCCCTATTAGGGTTCATATTTCATATGGCTTAAACCGCATAACTTAATTATGTTTAGATCTTCTAAGGCAAGTTTAAGGTCTTAACAAGTTTCTTTCTAATTTAATGTGAATTGAAGTTTCGAGTAATTTGACCTAAAAACTAAGTTTTGATTAATACAATTGTAGATAGTCAAAAAGTACGAGAAAAATGACTAGTGGTGTCATCTAGAAATGTAGGATTTAGGGGATTGTTCAAAGTTAGTACCTAACTTTTATACAAAGTTAGCTGCCATATAACTATGTATAACCTGTTCTTTTCTTACAAGATAACCTTTAGATTAATAATTTTGTGCATTTTCTTAAATTTTCGAGACTAGTAACATAATTAAATGATTTTAAGCGGGGGCATTTTATTTGAATTTTATTTTGACGTTTTGGACTCTTTTAGTAGTCGTGATCACGGAAGATTAAGATGTAAAATGTCAAACAGTAATGTTAACGTTATAATTTAACCAAAGGGAGCCTAATGTAATATACCTCCGCTTTACAATATGTTATAGCTTGAAAAGACGAAGCGATGCAAGAAACTCTTCAGCAACATGTAAGTATAGCTCACCGCGACTAAAAAGTGGCCGAAACGTTGAAATAAAAATCAAATAAAATGCCGTACGCAAAACCGTTAAAACGTAATTTTAATTCATAATATCATAATAGATGGGTTTAACTTTAAATAGTTAATTTACAACATTTTCTACTTTAATAGTCCTTGAGATGACTAAAGACCTTTAACACTATATAGTGAAATTGATGTCAAAAATCGTCTGTGTACTGTGTTGTACTAAAATGATCTTTAAGAAAGAATAATGTAAAAATAGTTACAGTATGTTCAATAAAATGAACTTGACTCTCCTTCGTAACTAATCTTTGCCGCTTATCGAGTTCCCGAGCTATCTCCCCGGGCGATAGTAAGCTAATTTCGTTAAAATAATAATCCTCCCATAATCCGACGGCCGCCCTAATAGTTTTTATCTCTTCTGAGGGTAGTATTAATATTTCATAGCATATCAAACACCCCTTATGACGCTAACGTAATAATTATTACTAATTTTCAGGCGCGTATTTTATGAAAGACATTTGTCTAATCAGTAAAAAATTGAATGGAATCTTATTAACACTTGTTATTTTTAAAAACGTCGTCTAAACAAATATGTTTGAAATAATAAATTGTCAAAAAGCATCAGAAGAACTCAGTCATCGTGGCGCCATCTAGTAGAAGTAATGCAAGATTATGTTGCTTTGTAGAATTACGTTCATAACTTAGCAATTGTCATTCTTAATAGATGTTTGATGTATATCCGTGCAGGAACGGATAAAGAATACAATTTCCTGCAGCCTGATTTAAGAGGAGAAAAAACAATCCACAGCCAGGTGGTAGGGTTTTTGCCAGACTGGTTAGCTACCACCTCTGGTCTTGAGTATGCCGCCATAACAACCCCGAGTTGTGTTTCGGCATTAGTGTTCCAGCCTCCCTTAAGAAAGCGGCAGCACATATGTAGCACCTTCGATGTTGCAAATGTCCATAGGCGATGGTAACCGCTTTCCACCAAGGGGGCCGTCTGCCTGTCTGCTCAACTCATGCATTAAAAAAATTAAAAAATGATGTTCTTTTTCCATGTCTATATACATATGAATTTAGGTTGTTTTTTTATTTACATTTGTACTTGTTCTACCTAAAGTTTTGTCTTTATTAATAGCTTTTATTTATTTTGTACTACAGTTTTCCCCGCGATTACACCGCGAGTCAATAATTGCTCTGTTTTACTTACATGAAAACTTAATTATGTTTATATATATATATATAAATCTTTAGTCAAAATTGATCTAAATGGTGAAAACTTCACAAAAATTTATTGCGTGGTTTTTGAGAAGTTGGCGGATATACAGACAGACTTACAGACCTACATTATATACAATTTACAACAAATCGGCATAAACACACTTTGCAAATGTTCTCAAGCTAAACAAGGTACGCTTGTATTACGAGTAACATACAACGGTCAACTCTGGCACTGATGCCTGACACCCAGACTATAGCAATTAATGGAAAATTCATTTTCGAAATTTAGTATCAAGAATCGAACTCAGAACATTGGGCCACTCAACCACAAAGGCCGTTTTAGGTCATTACAGTTTAAAAAAAACACAAGCCAATAAATCGTACAGGGTCAAAATATATTAGTCGCTTCATTATAAGGGGTGTCGCGCGATGGGGTCGTGGTAATTACCCTTCGCAAGGGTAGAGGGTAGTTTGCACTATTCTTGGTTTAAATAATAACAAATATTGTTTTGTACTTGTAACTTGACGGGTGGTCGCTTGTTAATTGTTTCCTTTGTTAATAACAATAGGATCGGTGAAGGAGTGTTTTGTGTGATTCTGTTTGGTTTTTCGGTGTTTAACAGGGTGCTATTTATCTATACCTACATGATATATACTTATATAATTACTCGGCCTCACTGGCTGTCTGACTATCAACGCACAGCTCAAACTACTGGCTAGGACCGTGAATATTTGCATGGGGGTTTTTTCTATACTGTAAGAGCGGACCAAGATTTTTTTTATTAATTCAGCTCTTAAGGTGTAAAAAAGAGGATGAATGAATAAATGAAACCTCTTTTTATTTTTCATCATAATTTAAACCTAGACAGTTTAATATAAACTAGTGGTCGTCCAGTGGTCGAAATTCGACCATAAGAATTTAAAATATAAGTTTGAACATTCTTAAAGTTCCGTTGTCAAAAACTATACTTCTAAAATCACATCACATAATCCATAATCACCATAATCACAGATTTCGCCAAGGCTACACTGTTAATATGACTTTAACAATAAACAAGAGTATATATGCGTGTGTGTGTGTCAAATGCATTGTAGAGTATGTAATGTTTTTTTATTTATTCATTTAATGTATTTTCTATGCATAATTTTAAAAAAATTTAGCATTCTGCACTCCTTTAATTTCATCCTTGTCCGTCCGCGCAACTTTCGTAAAAAGAGGTACAAAGTTTTTGCTTCATGTACCTGTTAATATAATGAAATTTAATATGAATACATTTCAATTAGAACAATGGACGGCCTTATCGCTTATAGCGATCTCTTCCAGGCAACCCGGCGTCCAAGGCGACTTTAAAAGAAAAACTAAATAATATTTGGTGGTTTAATTAAATTAAAACGAATTCAATCGTTATTAAATATAATTTAAAAAACAATATAATAATAAACTATTATAAATATTTATAATCCTTGCATCGACCATTATGCAAGGATAATGGTCGATGATGTTATGCTGGAGCAAGTGAATGAGTTTGTATATCTTGGATGTGCTTTTAGCAGGGATGGAAGGTACACCGCTGATATAGAAAGAAGAGTGAATTTGGGGAATAGTTTAAATGGAGCATTAGGTAAACTTCTAGGCGCTAAGAACCTCAGCCAGAAGGCCCATCTCGCCGTACACAACGCGGTGCTGGTACCTACGCTCACGTATGGAAGCGAGAGTTGGGTATGGAAGAAAGAGCATGAAAGTAGAGTAAACGCGGTCGAGATGCGAGCACTGCGCAAAATCTGCGGAGTGACGCTCGCGGACCGCGTTCGTAATACCGAAGTAAGAAAGAGAGTTGGTCTAAAAGAGAGTGTCGGGGTGAAGGTAAGGAAAGGAATGCTCCGGTGGTTCGGGCATGTGGAAAGAATCCATGATGAAAGAATGACTAAACAGATATACAATGCAAAAGTGGATGGATGCAGAAATCGTGGAAGGCCACGACACACCTTCCATGATCAAATTGATCGTGTACTAGCAGAAGGTGATGTCAGGAGCCTTAAGAACAGACGAGCTTGCATGACAAGAGTTATGAATGTCAAAGAGGCAAGTGAGGTGTGTAAGAATAAGCCTAAATGGCACTCTGTTGTTCGTGCCTACCCCGCGAGGGAACTGGCGTGAAGTTATGTATGTATGTATGTATGTATGTATAAATATTTATAATTAAATAGATTATAACAATATAAATTACATATATCTACAAGCGAACAATACTATAAATCTATTTACTGCAACAAATTTTATTGATGGATAGAGGATGAAGGGTTGTATGAAATATAATTTTCAAAGTAAGAAATACGAAGTTTTATGTCACTGCTTCTGGTTAGAAATAAATGAATAAAACATAATTCACAATTTTTGACACTCATTGGTCCCCAAACTAGGTCGACCTGTATCTCGGGGACCTCCTTCCAAATTGGTACAATTCTGATTGTGAAATTATCAACTACAGTTACATTAATTTAAAAGAAAAATAAAGAAATATGTATGATTGCGTGCGTGCGTGCGTGCGTGCGTGCGTGCGTGCGTGCGTTCGTGCGTGCGTGCGTGCGTGCGTGCGTGCGTGTGTGTGTGTGTGTGTGTGTGTGTGTGTGTGTGTGTGTGTGTGTGTGGGCGTGTGTGTGTGTGTGGGGGTGTGTGTGCATGTTATGTGTATATTGTGAATTGTATGTATAAAAAGATAACAATGTCAATGAAATAAATAAGATTACGGAATGTGTATAATTGTGTTATATATTTATTTTTAACAATTGTTCTGTTCTATCATAATCAAGAGTTAACAGCCAATTACTTAATTTTAACTTACACTCTTGGTATGTAAAATCATAAATTCGTAAAATTTTATTAACTTTGTTGTATAAAAATATACTTAAGTAGCATACCTGGTGTTGTAAGTAAGCTGTATGCGAGAGAATATTAGTGCAGACTATGTCTTTTCTCCTTTTTGTAAATGGTACGTTATGGGGTATCACATTATGTTGCCGAAGAATAATATGTAATACGTAAATTTGCCTAACCGAAAGTTGCTTACATTCATCGTACAGTTGAAAACTCGGGTATCTAAAAGGTTTAAAAAGCATGACTTTTATGACACATCTTAGAGCTCGTTCTAGTTGAAGCAAATGGGTTTTGTAAGACCCACCCCAAACGGAAATACAATATCGAATAATCGAGAGACATAGGGCTTTGTAAATCTTGATTAGTAAGTCTTTGGTCGCAATATATCTTAATTTCCTAAAAACCCATATTAATTTACGAACTCTAATAGTAATTAGCTCAACGTGTTGTTTCCATTTACAGAGATCATCAAGAATTACACCCAGATATTTAATCTCTCTAGTTTTATTTATATTTAAGCAATCACAATTTTGAGATGTTACATCTCCACAATTGTGTAACCTAAGATTAAAACTATTTAAAGTATTAGAAGGGTTTGTAATCGAAAAAGTCATAAATTTAGTTTTGTTAAGGTTGAGAGTTAGAAGATTAGCCTTCAACCACTTATAGACTGTTGCAATACCTTGTTCGGCCACAATACGCACCTCATCCCAAGTTTCGCCATGAAAAATCAACGCCGTGTCATCCGCAAAGCTCACAATAATACCATTGTGTAATTCTAGACTACACAAGTCATTAATATAAATCAAAAAAAGACTTGGTCCGAGGATGCTGCTTTGTGGTACTCCAAAAGACATGGTTTGTTTATTACTTGAGTAGTAATTTGGGATCTATTTTCTAGGTAACTTTTAAAAATATTAAAGGGTAATCCTCGTATACCACATCTTTCCATCTTATTTAGAAGTATGGGAACAGATACTGTGTCAAAAGCTTTTTTTAAATCGAGAAAAACACCCAAAACTTTTTTCTTGCTATCCACTAGTGTTGTCACATGACTTATTAAATGGCTGACTGCATCTTCTGTACACCTATCTTTTCTGAAACCGAATTGAGAGTTTGATATCAAATTATTATTTTCTAGAAATATCATTAGACGTTTGTTTAGAAGTTTTTCTAATATTTTGGATAAAACGGGCAGCATTGATATTGGGCGGTAGTTATTAATTTCCTTTCTATCCCCATCCTCGTGAATAGGATGTATAAGGCTCATTTTGTAAATATCCGGGAAAATACCTTTCTCAATGCATAAATTACACAACTTTGTGAAATATGGAACAATGATATGCCGGGCTCCCTTAACCACTGAAGTTGGTATACCGTCCCAGCCACATGCGCTACTATTTTTTAGACTAAGTATTATGGAATTTATTTCGACTTCGGTAGTGCCAAATAGTGCCATAGATAAAGGGGTGAAAGGAGGTAGTTTTGGTGAGTTAGATTCATTAGGAACTAGGTTTTCTGCTTCTAAAATAGTTTGAGCTAAATTTTTACCTATAGATGCAAAAAAATCATTAATGATGTTAACTGCTGCTATTGGGTCCGGGGAAATAGACAGTAGTTCGTTTGCAGATGATTTAGTAATAGACATATTTGTAAATGTCTTGATCTTGTTCCACAACAACTTGCTATTATTTTCAGCTTTTAACAACTCACTTCTTTCGTAGTTTATCTTTAGTTTCCTTAGGATAGAGTTACAGTAATTTCTATATCTGGTATAAGTTATTTTAATTACTAAATTATTAGGGTTTTTTTTAGACTTCAAATGTAGTCTATCTCTGTTTTGAATGCATCGTAGTAATCCAGGGGTAATCCATGGTTTAATTATTTTTTGTCGACGCGGTATTGAAAAAGATTTAGAGTTAACTTTAATAGCATCTATTAATGAGTTAGTAAGGATATCTGCAGCAATTTGAGGATCATTATTATTAAAATTTAAATTTAAGTCCAGTTTAGCGACATAATCAATGACACTATCAAAATCAATTTTTGTTATAGTGCGTGAAGTTCTTACTTTACTATAATTACTAGTAGTAAGTAAAACAACTTTATGATCTGTTATAAAAGTGTTTAAAACAAGACATGATCCTGTATAACGCGATTTTAGGAAAATATGATCAAGACAAGTTTCATCTCTTGTGGGTAAATTATGTGCGGGACAAAAACCAAGACTATACAAAAGTTCACAATAAGGAGCACTATTAACATCATTATTATCTTTTCGAATATTTATATTAATATCGCCGGCGAGAAACATATTACTGTATGATTTAAATTCATTTATTAATATTTCAATAGAGTTAATAAAGTTATCTGCTAATCGGACTGAAGGGGACCTATAAATAGCGAACACAGCAAAGTTATTGAATTTCAAAACGAGACAAGTCGCATCATTTATTACAGGTTCGACAGTAGCACAATAAATATCTTCTTTTACGTAAGCAACAACACCGTCGTTTTGATTTTTGAGCCTATGTGTATAGTAAACATTATAACTAGGAATACGCGGGGGTGTTTTATTAGCTTCCAACCAACATTCAGTTAAGATGATTATATGAGGATAATAATTACATCGGTGAAGTAATACTACAAATTGATCCAGATTTTTATAAACGCTACGAATATTTAGTGTCATAATAGATGTGTTAACATTTTCTGGGTTAAAATATGACAAGCAATCTTCAGGGTCACATGTATAAGATAATATTGAGTCACTGTTGTCTAACTCTTGTGTAATATTATTAATTCACATATATTTATTTACATTCTTTTTTATGTTTTTTTAATACATATATATATATATAAAATAAATACATATTAAAAAAATATAAAAAGATGACGTCCGTCGGCAGCGGGGCCTAGGGTCCAAGCTACCGGTGGTTAAGGCTCCAGAGACAGGAACTGTTTATGACGTATTTAGGAATCACGATATGCAAATTAAAGTGATAGATATAGACTGAAATTACTAACGATTGTTTATTGTTAGTGCACAGTAAAATTATGTCGGTATGAGTTATTTGATTGTACATAAAATTCATACATGTAGGTGGAGGTATATTTGAGTTGTATGGGGACATTAGATATGTCAAATGGGTGAGTTGGAACATATATTTTTGTGTATGTGTATATGTATAGTATGAGAGTGTATGTGAGTTTGAATAAAACAAAATAAAATACAATTTCATAGACAAATACATAAAACAATTGACAGAAAAATAACAAGAATGATGTAGTCATAGACTGGATTTCAGGCGATCAAGGTCACCTTCTGAGTTAATGCGTATGGCTGGTTGTCCATCTCCTCTGCGTATGTATATATAGCCATAAGATGTCCAACAATATTTATACTCGTGTGATTTAACAAAATCACGTGCCAAAGTAAAGAGTCTTTTGTTTTTAGTAGTTAGGTTTCCGAGATAAATACTTTAGTGGATGGCCCTTGAATACCTAACACAGAAGACTCCAGTTGACCATTATTAGCACGTTTTAATTGTTTGATAGCTTCCAGAATTTCTTGTTTCTTTATAACAGAAGTAAACTCAACAATAATAGGCTTATTTTCGGCCTTTGATTTAAATCTAAATATCTCCTTGACTTCATATGGTTGTATTGAAACCTTAATTTTCTCTCCAATTTTCATGATTAATTCAAGTAGAGTTTTCTTCGTTTCTCCTTCTCTTTGCTTTATATTTCGTAACTCTAGACCAGTGGCCCGGGAGGTCCTTTCGAGGTCTTCTATTTTCGTTTCCAAAGTTTTTATATAAAGATATTGGTCTTTTCTTTCACTTTCAATACGAATGAATTATTTTTTTATATCATGATACTCTTCCGAAAGAAAATATATGGTGCTTTGAATATTATTATTCTGTTCTTTTATTTCTGATATAGTGGACATGACAGCCGACAATTTAGACTCCTGTTGGGCCATAGAACTCGAGAGCACTTTGTTTATGTTCTGAATAGATGCCTGTAGTTCGTCTATGCCGAATCCACGTTTACGTCTCTCACGCCTTGGTGGATCCATATTTTCTATAGACTCTGTGAGTCCAGCAGTAGTTAGATCCGGGGCTGAGTCATAGGTATGTTGCATTAGATCATCCTGAAGCTGAATATTTAGTGATTCAATGGAGCTTTGTGGAGGAGATCGAATTGTTCGAGGCATATTCAAATTTGACGGTAGAACATAAAAATCAAAAACGAACAGAGTACTATCGTTTTAATCTGTATCGTGGTTGTTATAATTCGACGCCCTGGTACTTATTATGTTGAAGTATGTTACTCGCTGTCTTGATTAATATACTTGTAAAATGAAGGTACTTTAGAGACAAGGTAACGTCACAAGGTTTATTAACAAATCAGGAAGTTATATTTCACAAGATGGCTGCCATTCATTTAACAGGTAGGCGTGTTTTAAACGACTCTATTGTCAATCAAATTCAAAACAAAAGAGTTGGGCGGAGCGTTAGGTGCCGTCGCATGCGCATGCAAAATGGCCACTTGTATAATTGGTTTAATTGGTCAAAATATATACCAATCGTTGTATAAACAATATTGTTATGTTACAAGTGTGCGTACAGAGGTCTATTCGTTACTCACGGGTACCAGGCTAGCACAATGAAGTAAATCTACTGTTTTCGACAACGTTCGCCTTACGTTTCTGCACTCCTAATATAGTAACTGATTATTTACACAATTTAATATTTTTGTATGTCGCCGTTTTTTGAAATTCAACTCCTAGGGTGGTTAAAAAAATTTAGAAAGTTTGCTCAAACTATGACTATTTATTATATATTTATCTTCGTGAGCGAAGCCACGAGAAACAGTTAATCACGTAATAGTAGTACAAACTTATCTGACTTAGACAATTGAGTAATAGTGAGTACTCTTTAACTTTTGAATTATAAAGTAGAAAATGCTGATGAAAATCAAGGTAAAGGTAGCTATAAAAAGACTTTAAAGAAAAGTTGGTTTGAAAAAGATCTGCTTTATAATTGGTAAGATAGGGGGGTATTTTCGATTGAATTATATTTATAGGCTTCGTGACCCAATGACAATAAGAGTATGCGTTATTAGTCGCCTTACAGATTGTTGTAAACTATGAATAAATAAGCCCTTTAAACAGCAAACAACTCGATCGAAATTAAAAATACCGAATGAGCTCCTTCTCTAAGTTGTTCTTAACACATTTTGCCCCGTCGTCAAACGTTAACTTTCACGTTAACTCCCTACATGAAGTGTTTTAAAACATTACCGGTGCTCTGACATAATTACGGTGGATGACTTTTAAGTGTGCGCACATTTTGACTAAGTAATGACGTGTACTCAGAGTGGTGAGTTTATTCGACTTAAGGTTTGAATAATTTTGCCGTTGATACTAACTTTGGACGCGATGTTATGATAAATTTAGCTAATTAAGTTCTAGCTGTGGATCCTAGTCAGAATGGTATTCTAACTAATATTATAAATGTGACTGTGAGTTTATTTGTTTATGACGTTTTCACGCTTTACATACGCAACAGACCGTTACGAAATTTTGAATACACGTTGTCAGGCGTATAAAAAAAGTAAAAGTACTGTTCCCGTGGATAGATGAATATAGCGAAAAAGATGGCTTCACCGCCACCGCCACTATTGCAATTCACTGACAAATACATCGTCCTGGCAACAATAGTGATGTCATAATGCCACGTAGGCTACGTTCCATTAGGCACTCACAACGACCACGTTCACGATCGCGATTTTTCTCGTTCCACTTGCTTGCCGGCGTTACAATCGTTAACCCAAGTGGAACGGCTATTCGACCCACCTCCTAACATGGGTCGTTGTGAGCGTTGTGTAACGTTTTCGCCACGACCACAACGACCGCAGTCGCCTTGTGGAATCGGCTAACGGAACATTTTGGGCGTTGTGAGCTACTTGTGGAGGTATTAGACACCTCCGGGTCGACAGTGGATAATGAAAATCCAGAACACTTGGATAGTACACTTTAATTCCGCAAGCAGAGCGTTATAAAAGACACATTAAAATACAATACTGGTATATTCTTTCTGTTAGTGATGTGACGCGCAACTAGTGCTGTGCACATAGTGCCGCCACATACTTACTAATGGAAGGCCCTGTTTAATGTGTTGTTCTCTCTCTCTCTCTTTCTCTTGTGATTAGTTCTACATTCGTTAGATGGCATTATGAGTATTTTTTTTTTTCATTGCATGAGTTCAGAAGATAGGCAGACGGTCCACTGGTATAAAGAGATTACCAACGCCTATGAACATTCGCAACACCAAAGGTCCTACAAATGCGCTGCTGCTCTCTTAAGGGAGACATGAACCTGGTCACTAATGCCTGAACACAACTCAAGGTTGTTGTGGCGGCATACTCTAGACCAGGGATGGTAACCATCCAGTCGAGCAAATGCCCTACCACCTGGCTGTGGGTTGTTTTGTCGCCTCTTAAGTCAGGCCGCCAAGCAGCAGAAAATATTCAGAAAACTGTATTATTTCTCTGTTCTTGCACGGATAAAAATTAAAAACTAAGTTTGACGTTTCTAAGGAGAAAGAAATAAAGAAAGGCTTTATTTGAAGGAATAGCGACACACTTACATTACTTACACGGGCAAGACGTATTTGGCCACGGTCACTAATACTAGTATTATCCCAGATGGAGCAGGGATTTTTTTTTTATAGCTGGAGTATAGCAGACAGGCAGACAGCCCATCTGGTGGAAAGCGGTTACTGTCGCCTATGGACGTTTGCAACAACCGAGATGTAACCAACGGACTGACGGCCTAGAAGAAATTTTATGACACCCTTTCTAAAAAAATTCCATATCATAGCATTGTGGGAAAATTACAGTTCAGAACTCATTCCAAATCCCAATGGTGGGCAAGAGAAACGTTCTAGAGAGAGCGCGAAGCGGCTCAAGGAAGTAGGGATGACCGCCCAGCCCATGGCGTGCGGTGTGGTGATAAAAAGAAGACGAAGGCACCATTCTGAAAGTTCCTCCATTATAAAAATATCAGTGCCATTATGAATAAATGACTTTAATTTCATAAAGCAAACGTTAAAGTAAGAAATATTAAACGGGCGAGCCTTAAAGCTTTATAATGAATTTTAAAAGGCATCCCCCACACGTAGCACCTGACACGGCGGGCTTATTAAAAGCCCCTAATACCTTCACGTGTGGAGAACCCATTAATTTAACCGACAACTTTTTAATTTTTCATTCTTAACTTGAAATGAAGCTTTATTTTCAGCAATGTTCTCGTAATGGAGTAAAGAATCTGTCTTAATACTGGCTGTTACGTTTACTTCGTTCGCTTCTATTTTTATACCTTTTCAATTAAGTGTAAATAAATGCAACTGGGAACTTCCTCTCAAACGGCTTTTGATGATTTGTCAAATTTCATCGAATTTTTGGATGGATGTAACGAAATTAAACTAAGAAAGATTTGAAAGTAAGCCCTGTGTAACGCTGAATAGCTTGTCCAGGAAATTTTTTATCCCATAGGTCTTACTTACCTTTGAAGATTGATTTTTTTAGCGCATGTAAGGATATAGGCTAACTTTTCTATTATTTATACAAATGTGTGTTTGTCTGCGGATTTACGCATGGTTTTTGAAAATAAGCCCTCTTTAAAGCTGAATTTGTTGTTGTCTGTTGATCGTGCCTACCCCGCAAGGGAACTGGCGTGAAGTTATGTATGTATGTTTAAAGCTGAATCGCTTGTCCACATAAAAATCCCTATTTCTTCCCCTTTAATATAGATATTTTTGAGAAAAGTTAGTCTATGTATAGACATAGAAATAATATGTGTGTTTTATGCTTATTTATAATGTTAATACGAATAAATATTGAATTATCAGATCATATTAAAATTTATTAAACTAAGATAAGCCAACCTACATCATATTATCAAAGTTATGGGATATCTTAAGAAGCGGGAGCTTGTTTCACTAATGTATGAAAATCCTTAATCCGCAGACGTTCGTAAGCCTGTATTACATAATAATATCGAAATTAACTCTTGCTAATTTCTATACGTTCCCAAAACACATTACCGGGATTATCCAAGAACGAACCCTAATCATGGTAATGTAATTCGACATTGAATTAAGGATGTGAATATTTTTATTGCTCCGCAGTCTTTTTTGGAAATACGAACCCTTATGATTTCTATTAAATATGACATATTTAACAAAAATATTAAAACTATAGAAGAAGAATATTAAATTGTAACAATGACTTAATAAACTAATACAATAAAATAAATCTTAACTTAGTTATACTGTATTCTACCCATAGACCCTCAAGACTATAAGTAGAATACTGAGCCTGGGCCACCGTCTTCTATAGGTAAGGTGTCCAGAAGGCTGGCTACATTTCGTCGCTGACCTCAAAGAGTCAATAAGTCGATTTGATAAATTTTGGTAGCTATATAACTATAACTAGACAACTACACCCGCGGTAGGCAACAAAAGTTGTTTGCGGTGCCGGCCAGTAGAACCAATATGCTTTCACAAACACCTCTGACTAGGGCTCGTCGCATTCTGAAACAGATTTGCGAATCGAGACAAGAAAATCTAGACTTAGATGTTTTCACGTGTCCTATGTGGAAATTGGCAGCAATGGCATTATAGAGGCTTACTAGACTAGACTAAGGAAAATGTGTTTACATGTCGCGTTATAGTTCGGCCGTTCTATAAAGCCACATTTGACATCTATCAAATTGATTTTGATGGTACGATTATTAATTGGAATCAATATAGGAAGTCAAACATTTCCCAATATATTAAAATAAAATGATTCATTATTAACAAAAAATCAATTTTCGTTGGCTTTTTACCTTTAAAATGTAGAAAATATGCATAACTTAATTATAATTTATTTTTGAACTTTTTGATTATACATCAATCTCCAGCCCTCATATCTATTACTTAAAAAAGTGCTGACAAACATAACATTATTTAAAGCTAATTATGGTGTTTATGATATAAATTATTTTGTGTCTGTTACAAATTTAGTTCGTCAGTATTTATATGAAACTTCAAATGGGACTTCTTACAACGGCTCAACTTATAGTTCTAAGGCTTATGAAATTATAATGTAATTTAATAAATAAATAAATGTCGTGAAATCTACTAATATGTAAACGAACGAAATCAGGAGTTTCAGTTTATGACTGATTTCGCTTTAAAACATTGCCGTGACAGTTTTGTGGTTAGAGCGCTCGCGTCCATTCAGAGGGTTCGTTTTCGAATCCTGGCCTAATGTGCATAGTGTTACAATCACCACGTACTAACGGTGGAGTAAAACATCTTGTTGCAATCTGCACATCGAGATAACCAATGTTTCAAATCCGCCGATCCGCCTCGGACAACCATGGCGGGTTAACCATCTATGAGCCCAGCCGTGAAATATTTACGGGCTTAAAGTGTAAAAAATATGTTTTAAATAAAAAGGCGCTGATTGAAAGTTTTATTTCAAATTTTCTATTAACGAGAACGAACTATGACACAAGACTGTGTTACGAGTTAAGCTTTTTACTTGGCCATTGATATTTCTAAGTAATCTTCTTCCATACTAAAACTAAGTACATTTGAAAATTCTGAGGGCCTAAAGCGGCTGCTTGTGGAAAATCACTTAATGAAATTGACACGTAGATATCTAAATACCGTGGTACATGTAACATATAGTATAAGTTCCACTTTAGTTTGATACTTCGTAATACAAATCTGCGAAAGTGGCGTACTTTAGGCCTTCTGGTATTAATATGCCTTGGTATCTTCCTATTTTTAAAATATACTAAAATAACTATTATTCAAACCTCACAGACTTGCATGTATACATTGAGAATCACTCACACTTGGCATACAAGTGTCATAACACAAATAAAGTAATTCGATTATATAATACAATTTGTCGCAATTCTATACGCGTGGGATTTAATCTCTCCAATGGACTGGAGACCCCTTCCCTTCTAGCACTGGGATTGTATTGTGCACTAGACGAGCTTGAAATTTGGTTCGCGCAGAACAAGTTATTTTACCCTATTTTTTTACGTTTAGCGTTTCTATATTTACTTTGCTCACGAGGCTACTGTCATGTGGAACTTAGACTATACAAATATAATATCAATACGAGTAGTAGTGCCCGTGAACGGAGTAATAGCAAAGAGCTTTGACTGCCACCTTCAAAGGCTCTGGCTTGGTTTATGGCTGAAAGGACTGGTACAGAAGGAACATCGATATATATGCAAGGAAAATATAATCCTTAATAAAACATCTGAAAACAATTGTAAACAAGAATCGTGTGAAGTGTGACATATTTCATTTTCACCCTTGATTTAATTTGAGTCGGAAAATGATTGATAGAGAGTCCTCGAAGCGAAGTCACGCCGCTCACGCCTCGGGTGGCAACCAAAGGTGAGTGGAAACATACGGGATAACAAATACGCACGGCAACTTCACAACAATTTAAAAAAAATCGTCATTTTGAAGAGTCCCCACCGACAGCGACCTGGACTACATATTTAACCTGTAAATGTGTTTATAATAGTATGATCAATTTTTTTTATAGTTTAGTTTAATTTTTAAGATAGTTTAGTAAGAATCTATCGTGTCCGGCCGTCCGTTCACACACAGTGTGGGGTTTGATATGATGGTAAGAACAAGACCAACCACTATAACCAACGTGTTATAGTGGGCAATTAACCGGCAAGCTCTACACTACTCCACTGTTATGTACTAACAATGGGGTATACGTTGCTGAATTTCACCTAAAAAAGGTTTCCGTATGATTGAGAGAGATCCAATTTTCTTGTGTCATCTTATTACAGAACCCTAACAAGCATTTAATTATTATAAATGCTTTACATCTCAAAACTTACTCAAGTTGTCTTCTTTAAACTAATTCTCGTTGAAAGAATATTTTAAACTCTACAATTTTGATTTTCTACGGAATATTAAAATTTAAAAGGACATATTTTTAGGAATTTGGAAATGAATACCTTTCCATCTATTTGCTTGAATGAAAAAGTCATTAAAGATCATTATTATGTTTTTTTTAAATGCATCTAATGGCGATTCACATGTACATATCAATTATAAAAATTCGCCCCAGTTAGAATCAGATTTCACTACGCGATTTTGAAGTACCGTATAAAGTACACATTTCTAACCAAATTTAATCCACATAAACCCTGCGGACTTTAATAACAACTGTCTATACATATACTCTTAGTGTTATACATGTTGACAGACGGACGGCCATGAAGTTGGATATCAGTTTCGTAATGCCGACGACAAAATCATTCTACTTTTAAAACGTTTAAAAATATTAAAAAAAAAATGATTACATAGAGCAACAGCGGCGAACGTTCTTATTTACTTTACGTATTTTTGAAATTTTGTAAGTAGCTAAGAGTTCGATTGTTAGCTTTCCTGACATCGCAATGCAAGGGCTGGCAGTACAATTTAAGTAAAATTGATAAATCAGACAAATTCCGACAAGCTTTTCCAAAAAAAAAACAAGGTCTTACAAAAAGAAAGTAGACTTTCAACTAGACTGTTGAACTAGTTCATTTCATTTTCATATGCGGATGGTGTACCGTCAGTTTAGCAGTCAATTGCTTCAAAACAATATCACTAAACAGATGATATGTACGAGTGCTTGCATCCAGCTTGCTTTAAAACCGACCGATGAGTTTTTAATTGCCTGAAGCAGATATGGTGACACAGGTCGCTCTGTCAACAGTTTTAGCGCTCGGGAAACTACGACGCGCGATCGGCAGTCTTACCCGAATATTGCGACAGACCGATCTTGTCTCGCGAAACATATGAGTCCACACGTTGTGACTTATTAGTGTGTGTAGAATTATATATATTTACATTTTTGTGTATGAACAATATAACCGTGTAAATAGTTAAAACCAAAAACTTTGTTTGATTTCTCTTACACCTCAAGAACACCTTCTGATACACAACCTTCTGATTTAATCTGTCTCACAAATACGTCCCCCACACAGGCAACAGGCAGACGGCCCACTTGATGGAACATGGTTACCGTTGCCTATGGACGTTCGCAACATCGGGGGCGTGGTCAACGCGTTACCGGCATCTAAGAAATTTTATAACGCCCTTCTTAAACAACCCCATATCGTAGCGCAGAGGAAACATCTGGAAAGGAAATTCCTTCCAAATCATTGTCGTACGCGGATCAAACGTTCTAGAGAACAGTTGCGTAGAGTTACATTGCTCGTTACATCGTTTGCGAGCAATCCCCAGGCGGCTAAACAGACCCGTTATTATCTTATGACATGCTTTAGTTCTCGGCTGCAGGTAGCCGATTTGCCGACCAGAGGAAATAATCCTTGCAATATTTGCAAGTTGCCATTGATGAAGCTATACATAGGCAGAATGCTACTCAAAACTAACTACCCTTGATAACCAATTATAATAGAACAAACAGTAATTAAGTAAACGTTATGACCCTATACAATTTCGCCTGCCCACTTCACACGAGTGCCATTCAATTTGTAACAGGGGCTTTTGTGATGTACCGTGTTTACACGCTCGACAACCCTATTGTTTTTACTTTTTGAATTTTTAGACTTAAGTGGTCTGCCTTTGCCCCAACCCCTATTCGGATTATTAAAATTGACAAATATACTAGATAAAACACTGTTACGTTAATACGTAGTAGATATAATTATCTTCTTCGTAAATTAAAACTACACATACAGTGTAAACTCCATGTAACGTCACTTGATTTAACGACAAACTCCCTTAAGCGTCGAAATCACTTGGCTTTAGTTTAGCTTGTCTTCCATATAATGATACACTCTATATAGCATTACACCCACTCTCAATAAGGACAACAATTAAGTAATAAAATGTACCTTTTAAGTTGCCAAAATTAGTAAAAGCTGCCCAGGTGTGTACGTTTTTTTATCTCTATTATCCTAAACCTTAATAAACTCGACTGTCGGCATCATGCATACATAAATTTATAAGAAATTCCGAAATACCGAAATTTCTAAGTACTTCCTTTATCACAAAAATGCCTCAATACCGCAAGATATGAATAAACTAAGTTAAAACTACAACAAAATTATAGCTGTAGCAAAAGACGTCAGACAGAAATAACAGACTTCTCTCCATTTAACGACAACTCTCTATAACGCCGTCTGCCTGTCTGCTGAACTCCTGCAATAAAAAAAAAAAAAAAAAAAAAAAAACG
This sequence comes from Dendrolimus kikuchii, assembly GCA_019925095.2. Classification (NCBI taxonomy): domain Eukaryota; kingdom Metazoa; phylum Arthropoda; class Insecta; order Lepidoptera; family Lasiocampidae; genus Dendrolimus; species Dendrolimus kikuchii. Next base: position 17,843,152 of record CM034403.1, read on the forward strand.
CCATAAAATGTAACATTCCGTGGACAAATGGACCGAATGTTGAGCCACTAAAGTGATAGTTAGACCAAATAATATCTTCATCAGTTTATACCTCCAGGTCAGATAAGAAACTTAAAGTGGTCATGTAGTGTTAGCAGAATGAGTAAGGTGAAAAAAGACTCACATAAGAGTTCCCACATAAAGTGACTTTTAAAGGTTGCATCTGTAACTGGAAAAGTGAGGAGAAAAGACTAAGATGGTATGGATATGTTCCAAGGAAGAATGGGAATCATAAAAGTATGTTAAACTGGAAGATCTATGGATATAAGAGTAAAAGTAATTACCCCAAAAAGATATAAGTATGGATTGTATGAAGAATGTCTGTTATGATAATTTGTGGTGTGATAACAGAGGAGTGAAGAACCACAGGGTGCCGATAAAAAAATATTTTGCCAACATTTTTATACAAATGTTGGTATTAAACTATTCCTAATTTAATTTGCGATTTCAGACCGTACTGGTCCACATAATATTTTCTTAAGTTTTCGCGACTTGCATACATAATAAAACTACGTTTTAACGGTAGTAAGCGCGGTAATTTACATAATAAATATAAATTACCGCGCTGAAAACCGTTAAAACGTAGTTTCATTCCTAATTTTACAGTAAAATTATATTTCATAACTGAGACATGTTCGTGACGTGACGGAATAAGTTAATGTTTACGCAGCCGAACAACTTCGAACCGCTCCGGTAAAAATTTTCGGGGTATTCCCGGGATAAAAAATATTACACATTTTAATAAAATTTGCTGTCGATCAGTAAAAAATCATTTTGATATTCATATATATTTTTTTCATTTGGCCATATAAAATCATTCCCAGAAAAATTCCCGTGGGATTCCCAAGGGATAAAAAGTAGCACAGATTTTAAGTCTAAGAATTTGCTGTCGATCAGCGAAAGCCGCATCGAAATCGGCTCAGTAGTTTTTACGCGAATCCCGAACAAACAGGCAAGAAATTTAAAAAATGCATCGTGTTCTCCATCGTTTATATAGTCTATTCCAGTTGGTTTTTTTTTTAAATAGCATCCATATAAAGACACGGTACGTATAGAATTTTATAATATTAAAGATGTACATTCACGGCATTAAAATGTTCGTCGTCTTAAAGTTGATTTTTGCTTGCACGAGTACAAGAAACAGTAGAGTCAATATTTTAGTAAATGTTACGTTTATAAAATACTAGCTGTGCCCACGATTTCGTCTGCGTGGAATATTTTTCTTGGAATCCAAAAAAAAGTAAGCATAAGTTACTACTTATAACATCAGCTATGTGCCAGTAGTGCCGTTAAAATCAGTCCATCTCTTTCAGGGATTAGCCGGAATATCCAGACACTTAATTTTATTTATTTGTGTTTATAGATAACACAGAAAATTGCAATGTTGGCAATGACAGACGTTGAGACTAACAATAAGAAACAAAGAGGATACAATCACTACGCTTATCATAAATATTACATACATACATACATAACTTCACGCCAGTTCCCTCGCGGGGTAGGCACGAACAACAGAGTGCCATTTAGGCTTATTCTTACACACCTCACTTGCCTCTTTGACATTCATAACTCTTGTCATGCAAGCTCGTCTGTTCTTAAGGCTCCTGACATCAATTACATAAATAATTTAAATTGTAAGCTAAGCTCCTGACATAAATATTAAAACTAAATAAAAAGGTTTACATCTTTAAACAACCTTCTTAGACAAGATAGAACATTTTTTTTTTTATTACTTGAGTTCAGCAGGCAGACGGCCCACTTGATGGAAAACAGTTACCATCGCCTTTGATGATCAACTTTGATCTTAGTAATTTTAAACTTTATTGTCAAACGGTTAAACATAATTTTCTGTGGAACAGTCTGTTCAGTAACTTAGTTTGATAAAAGCTTCGTTAAAAAGGTTTTTAAATATAAGCTTTTGAGATCCTGGATATCCTGTAGCAGCAGAATGCTAGCCAAGATAAGTAAAACGAACCCAAACACGACGGGTCTATCTTGTTTAGTACAGGAGTTCCTATGCACCTTCCGACTCCATCATCAGATTAGCTCCGTGGTACTATATTATTGTATTGTCACGCGATATATCGATCGCTCAATTGATCAAATTTAACTTGCAATATTCCACCTGAACTTACATACATACATCCATTGCAAGTTAAATAAGAGCTTGTAAAAATAATCATTTTGAAAACTGGCTAACGTTTTCATTCCACCACCGTACAATGTTTTAATTCTTGATGAAAATACAAATAAATCTCATATAGGACCATAATACCCTTTGACTTAGTTTAAACAACTGTCCCATGTACCATCGTATAAAATCTCCAACTGACTGATCTGGTTCATTGACATTTATAAAGTTATCGCAATGTGGCCAGTTTTCGCGGGCTCTAAACCCACACCGTTACCGGGCGCCCTGTAATCCAATATGTCAGACAGCTGCTCAGAGAGTTTCCTTTTTATATTTTTCGGGCGAATTATCACTGACACTCCCCGCCGGACGAGGATGCGAATCAAATTGAAAGCCGACTCAATTATATTACACAGCTGTTTCAGGGCTGGCCAGGAGTGAGGTCTGATATGAGAAGTAGATTTTGACAAAATCTATATATTAATACGTGAAGCAAAAATTTTGGACCCTTTTTACAAAAATTGCGCGGACGGAGGAGTATGAAATTTCGCACACTTATAGTTTATATAGAGAAGAAGCGATGATTGCTAATATTTTTTTTTAATTATGCATAAGAAATACATTATACCAATAAAAAAATTATTAGACACACTACCATGTATTTGACACACACACGCATGTATACTCTTTTGTTTATTGTTCAAGTCAAATAAACAGAGTAGCCTTGGCGAAATCTGTGATTATAGAAGTATAGTCTTTGACAACCAATTATTATGCAGCACTGGTGACCATTAGTAGAATTAATTATGGAAAGGCATACAATTATACGTTCTATCTGCTAAGTAGCAGTAGTAGACAGATCGTAAGTGTAGGTATCTTGAAAAAAATAGATGACATTTTTAATTTTTTCCCGCGTATTTACCCTGCAGCTTAATCGATCTGCAACCGCAGCAATATCACCTTTCCCCTTGCCTTTCCAATAAGCTTTATTCAAAGAATAACATTACAGGATGCAAAAAATATTGTATGACATATTGTTAAATGTAAATTCTCAGAACGATAGTAAAGTTTTCTTTTTAAAGCGATTTCAATTTGAGTGAAGCGAGTAAAGTGATAGTGATTAACATAAACTTGAATCATTCAATGTAATTGAATACCGCCGTCCATTCATTTCTGTGCCTTTCAACCAAACTGATTCAATTTAATGTATCCATTTAATATCAGCGTTAGTTGCTATTTTAAACGGAATTTCAAATATAAGGGAGAAAATATAATTTTTAAAACTTTCTTCTCTTGTTTTTATTTCTAACCAAATTCTAGACACTCATCATCCAGTTACAAATACTAAATTATGTTTATTCTGAACTCACAATTAATAAAATATAAAAACTAAACTATACTATAAATAATTACGGCGAAATAACATAATCTATAAGTACAAAATTTACTCCAAATCGCTGTCGGCGGGGAGCGCGCCTAAAATGCTGATCGCATTTCCGCGTTGGATGGCAATGCTGATTCGGTGCCCTAGGTGCAAGCTAGCCTTTGGGTCACGCGAGACCTCAATTAGAAGCGTTGAGAGGTCTCGGTAGAGGTGATGTGTTCCAGGCCCCCACAGCCCCAGGGTCTCGACCCTGAAAGCCACAAATACGTACCCACTACCAATGAACACATATTTGCGATATTTCCGGGCCTCTTGGTGTGCGGCAGCAGCCCCGGCTGTCACGGCTGTGTCTGGAAGATGGGACGCCGCCAAAGTATCGACACAAGTTGCGTCCTATACTTGGGGGCGTCCTGTCTTCCATGGCACCAAAGACATTCCGTCTGGTCTCTTACCATGGTCTTACCAGTTACAAATTAAAAAGTTATAATAATCAAAGCCTTAGATTTAAATGAAATTCATATAGTACAACCAAAGTATAACTATGTCGATTTTATAAAAAAAATCTTTTAAAAGGAAAATAAAGTATATTCGGAATGTTCAGTGAAGTTTTGGAGACTACGAGTATATTATTGGTCACAAATTAACTATCTATCTATTAGTTACGATCTGTGCTCTTGTCGGTGAAGATTCCTCCAATCTTCTCTATCTTGGGCCAACTATTTTACTTGTTTGTATGACACACCCACACAACACCCACTTTTTCCTTCACTTTATCCATAAATGCCTTGACTTTGTCTTCCCTCTCCTTGCTTCTATTTTCCCATCGATTATTTTGCATAAAAAGATTTCGTGTTACAAATAGCCAAACAGCTTCCCCTTCTTTCCTCAAGAGTTATTAAAATTGTACGCTTCTCCTACACCATATACAATAATACTTCTTCATTATTTTCAGAATTCAACAAAATTACATAAATAATTATGTTAACTCATATTACTTCTCAAGTTACACCATAAAAATTTATAGAGACAACCCTTAATCCCAGTAGCACGTGTCTAAGGTGTCAACGGGGCTGAAGTGAGTGGAGGGGGACGTAACAGCCTCATACCGTAATACCATTCCGAGATGAGCGACTTAAACGCGTTACAGACCTCCACCTTAACCAGACACCCCATCCCCCTGAAAAGCAGACTAAATCTAAACGATATCGGGAAAATCGAATGAAAGCTACCAGCTCCAATTACGCTGGACGTGAACACGTTCAATTCTCAACTGTTTTGGTGGTTTTGGCAACGGGCTCGAGTGGATTTTGACAATGCTAGTTAACTAATGGAAGTGGAGTCATCGGATCGACGGACGAACGGACCGACACTGGATACTCTGTCGTGTTATGGGCCCTGTCTATTCAACCTTATTGCGAAGATTGGCCGGTTCCCTTTGACATTTGACAAATAGATTCAATTATGTCTCTAGTGTACGAGGAGAAAATTATTGATGATTAGGGAATCTCCGCATCTTCATCCGTGTATATTTTAGACTAATATTTCGCGGCAGAGCGGGCTAAGTCTTAGCCGGTCAAACTCGCTGGAACGCAGACTAGGCTCCGGGTTCGATTCCTGGAATAGTAAATTTCGGAAACGAACTTTCTGTCAATTACTATGGATGTCTGGGATCGGCCCCAGAGTGATTTGTTGTATATTACCCATAACACAGGCGAACTTGCTTGGGGATATACAATGTGTGTGTTTGTCTGCCAATTATTTAGTTATTTCACGTATTGTCAATTTGATGTGTTATATAGTTATATAAAAACCTTAAAATATCAAGGTCTTGAGCGTGCGTGACGGATATCAGTACAATATATATATATATAAATCAACTGCTGTTCGTTAGTCTCGCTAAAACTCGAGAACGGCTAGACTGATTTGGCTAATTTTGGTTACGAATTATTTGTGGAAGTTCAGGGAAGGTTTAAAAGGTGAGTAAATATGAAAGAAATGCTTGGAATATAGTAAAAATAACAATTTCGCTTTCCCTTAGAAACTATTCTTACCTGTCAAACATTTGATGTTCGTCCCGTCGTTTAGAAATCAATTAAATATAAAAGTCGTTCAAAAATCAAATTAAATTTAAAAGTGTAGTTTTTTTTCACTTTTTTTGGTTTTGAATGTCAAACGTTTGATGTTCGTCCTGTCGTTTAGAAATCACCGTTTTTTATTTATTGATTCAGAGGCGGTACAAAGTTTGCCGGGTCAGCTAGTCTTTTAATAAATTACTAAGAATGTTTTATATCGGTGACATTGATGTGGCAAGTTTTTAAACTATGTTTTGCCTTCTCTATTAGTACATGGTAATTGTAATTTTTGTACGCACATTAGGTCAAAAAACCAGCGTAGGTAAATTAATTGACTGAGACGTAAATACCTTTCTGCTTGTAGTGATATAGAAAAAATGTAGATAAGCAATATATAATCAGTGTAAATTGTTTTGTATATTAAACAGTAGGATAGAACAAATAAAAATATAAAATAGAGTCTAGAATGAATAAAGAAAAATATTGTATTAGATTAGAGATTAGATAGATAGATAACACTTTATTGCTCACCAAATAAACAATTTCAAAGAGACACAATTACAATATTGTCATGATAGAAACAATAGGCGGCCTTATCGCTTAAATCAAACTCTTCCAGGCAATCTAACTTAAGGAATAATAATAGAGATTAGAACATATTAGTTATAATAAGTAAGCATTAACTATACATGTACCTATAGATGTAGACTTTGTAACTTGATTGAAGATATTTAAATAAAGGGAAAAAAGTAACAAAAAAGATTTGCAAACCCTGACAAAATATTGTGTAGTCAAGAAGATGAATGTCTAAAAGAAAAAACACCTTTTGGCCGCAACCTTATCTCAACTTCATAAAAACATCATATTTAAGTAAAAACGTATAAATGCATTCTCATCTCACTTGGAGAAAATAAAAAACCCTAAATTGAAAACTGCAATCGAAGCCGATACAGACACTAACGGTAACACGTGATCCCAGGTTTTAGGCAAATTGCTTCTGTACCAGGCGCGTTATATTTATGTTTTAGGTGAAAAATTCACCGGTCCTACATATAGGGTTGCCGGTATCTGATTTAAAAATATATCACATAGCTGATAAATTGATTAGAAATAATCCCCAGAAATTAAAATATTTTATAATATATGCAAACTGCATTAATTGCAATATTTTTTTACACTAATATACATATGTATTGCCTACTAAGATATTTCATTTTGACTATTAATATTATGGTATCTCAAACCAATAAACTTGTATACATACGTGCCATTACTCTCATAATGAGAGATGCTGAAGAACAGGCGAAATGGAAAAGAAAAATTAGACAAGCGAACTCCGAGCTTTAGAGCAGGTTTAAAAATTAAACAACAATCATGACATCCGGGAAAATTATATAGTTTCTGCAGAATATGTATCCCAAGATTACACGAACGAAATTTCGTGGTACACGCTGACACTGTGTGTAATTTCAATTTGAACATCCTTTGGATTCCTTGCCGTTTCTTCTCGTATTTTTAATAACTGGAGACAATAATTGTAATATTATGTTTTAAAGAACGGGTCATAATTACACGAGACGACATCAACCATCGATCCTGCGATAGATGTCATCGGCCCATAATCACTTTCGCTTATTAACTTTGTAGGTTTTACGGTTACCTTGATTCTTTTAGGGGTATCATCGTGCCTAATTTCTTTATTATTTAACTTTGACTTAGTTTGCCGTCTGACATTCCTTAACAGAAATTGATCCTTACAAGCTACACTATGATTTGGTATAATAATACGATGTGTTTATTTTTTCAAAATCAGCCGATTCGATTCCTGACAAAGATAATTGATATTTTTTAAAATTTAATGATATCACTTTCGTCAAGACTGAACCTGAGACTCCTTTGAGTGTGTTTCGGTATTTCGTACAAATTAGAATTTAGCCTTGAGAGCGGGCCCACTTGAAACTCTCACAAACATAAATATTATATCACAATAAAAAGTAAATTGACAAAACGTACCCCACGTGCGTGAAAATACAAAGGTTTTGCTAAAATTGGCACCGTGAGTATGTATATGGCAACCCTGATTTTGCCTCGTTTTCCACGATTTATAAGCTGGCTTGTCGCTCGAGGCACGTTCGATAGATTTTATGGTTATCAGACGCGAATGGCAGAATCATTTGAGTAATAATGTTTGGTTAGCGATAAAACAAGGTTTCAGGGTTACATTTTTAGATTGGTTATTGGAATAAGTTGATTTCCATTTAGCTTTTATGGATTGTTAAGATAAGATTCAGTATAATCAGGAGCATCTCAGTTTTAACATGAAATATAGTGTTTCCCATTGGGGTAGGTAGAGACGATGGATCTCCACTTGTTACGATACTTGTTTGCTCCACTTGATCCTGACAAACACTTCATACATACACGTTTATTCAGGTGCTTTTTACCTAATATTTCTTCAAAATATCTTCATTTTGATTATGGTGAGTACGTCGAGGTCTATCGATACCGACTCTACCATCCACACTTTTATCATACTCTTTTTTTGTCAGTCCCTTTTAATCCGCTCTACATGTCCGAACCACATCAAATATATCGAATCAGGAATAGAAAAGAAAGTTACTAAGGCTTTTTTATTTTACAGCAGACAGATGAGAGTTCCGATGGCCCACTTCCTCTTACACCTTTTTTAATTTCTTTTTGATAAGGGGTTTGTCTTTACACATTATCCTCGGGACTGGGGGGAGGACACGGAGGGGAGTGTGGGACTCCTAAACGACCGCATTCCAACGTGACCTCCGAGCGGAGGCCCCGGGGAACTCGACCGTCAGACTACCCACTAAAACTGAACTAAACCCCTTTCCTATGCGCTTTTACGGGACGGTACAGGAACTAGTTCAGAGACACTGCATCTGTGACGCCCCACGCCTGGCTTCGAACTCAGGGTGCCCTATGGGGAAGGTATACCTTCTAACTTCCCCTTATGCCCTTATTACGTTGTCCTATCCTATCCTGTCTATCCCATCCCTCTTATTCCATCAGATCCATCCCATCCTAAAGGCGGGCAATGTGTTAGTTTTCCCCGGCGTTGCAAACGTCTATAGGCGACGGTAGCCACCTCCCATTACGTGTGCCGTCTGCTCAATAGCTGGCTACGCCCTGACGAACCGCTTAATAGATGGTGGTTACTGTTGTGTATGGACATTTGTAACACCAGAAGTACCACCAATGTGCTGCCACCCTCAAAGAAATTTATTGACAAGTTTAAAAAAAACTTATTGCAAATCTCTAACGTGCGCAAGAGAAACGTTCTTGAAGACCGTTGCGTACATGAGGATAATGGCTTCAGGAAGGCTTCCATGTTTTAACTGGTTTGGTTTAAAAATATGTTTCAATATCGATGAGCGAGAATTAGATAAATCAAAAATATACTGTGCTAAATTAATCTAAAATGTAGTGATACAAGATATATTGAAAGTACTCGCCTGAACTCTGGCCTCCGTAAGGTTGATCTTAAGCGCCAAGTCCTCCCTTGTAAATACGTCCGGATAATGTGTCTGCGCAAACGCTGTCTCCAACTCTTCCAACTGAAAATACAAACATCAAGCATGTAGTACTGAAAAACTTTAAAGATCTCATCTTTAAGCCGGTCGTGTGCCCGTCATCATCATCATTATCATCATCCGAGCATTAATTCTCAGTTGCGTTCGGAGCGTTCACTCCGACGCCCAGGGTCCACTTTCCTACTTTTTCTACTCCACTTCGCGCGATCTTCAGCATCCCCCGTTTTGAGACCATTGGTACGCATTTCATCCTTCACATCGTCAAGCCAACATTTCTTGGGCCTTCCTCTTCGACAGGAGCCTGGAGGAGGCGGCATGGCTAGACATTTGTTCCCCACATAATTAGCCGGTCTCCGTAAAACGTGGCCGTACCAACGTAAGCGACACTCTTGCAGTTTGTCTGCTATGTCACGGACATGAAGACTGCCGCGGATGCGGGAGTTCCCGACCCGGTCTTTCCGCGTCACTCCACACATCCATCGTAGCATATTCATCTCCGTGACACGCAGTTCTTGTTTCTGTCGCTCAAGTACAGGCCACGCTTCACTGCCATACAAAAGGACAGGTCTAATGATGGATATATAGACCTGTCCTTTTAATTTAACCGACATTTTGGGGTCACAAATGACACCTGTCACCTCACGCCACTTGGCCCAAGCTGCTGTGATACGGGCCTTGACGTCGTGGTCGATATCCCCGGATGCACTAAGTACAGATCCCAAGTACTTAAACTGATCAGTGCGCTCCACCGTATCTTCGCCTATGCACACGGATGTGGGATCTGTAGTGTTGCAGGCCAAGTACCTAGTCTTGTCCACATTTAGTTTCAGACCGCCGTTCTCTAGCGATCTCTTCCGCGCATTTACGCGTTGCACCAGGCGCCCCCTGTCCGAATCTGCCAGCGCGATATCGTCAGCATACATAAGCAACCATGTAGGTTGCTCATGCGCATCTCTGATGCTGTTCGACACTTTGTCTAGTATCACGCTGAACAGAGACGGTCTAAGGACAGATCGCTGGTGCACACCTACAGTTATGGGGAAGGGTGTGGTGTCACCAACAGCGGTCCGAACTATGGAATCGGAATCACGGTACATGTCCCGAATAATGTCAATATAGGTATCTGGCACCACTTTGGACCTCAGTGCCCACCAGATCATCACGCTAGGAACACAGTCGAAGGCCTTCTGCAGGTCCAAAAACAAGAAATGCAGAGGCGTATAGTTCGCCCTGTATTTCTCCATGATGATCCTTAGGGCAAAAACAGGGTCCATGGTACCATGGCCGGACGAAACCCATATTGACATCCCGAGACAGTGCACTCCTGCCGGATCCGAGAGTCGATAATGCGCTTAAAGAGCTTCAAGGTGTGGGACATTACCTTTATTCCGCGCTATTTCCGCGGTATTATTTACCTGTATTCCGGTCGTGTGTCCATATGTACGTATATATGTGTATACATGTGCAATTAAACTTCAAAACTTATTATAAATAATTGCAGTTTATGATAAATTTCTATTTTCATCATATTAACACGAAATCTATCTATAATATTATAAAATTCTAAACATTCCGTGTCTGTACATTGAAGCTATTTAAAACAAACAACTGGAGTAGACTATATAAACAATAGAGAACACTATGCAGCCAAGAAAAAAATTCTTGTCTGTTTGTTCGGGATTCACGTAAAAACTACTGGGCCGATTTCGATGCATTGTTCGCTTATCGACAGCAAATTCTAAGATTTAAAATTTCCTCTACTGTTTAACATGGGAATCCCGCGAATTTTTTTCTGGCAATGACTTAAAAAGGCCAGATTAAAAAAATCGAATTCCAATGTGATTATTTTTTTGTGATCGATAGCAAATTTTATGTAACAAATATAATATGTGATATTTTTTATTGAGCGATTTATGCAAAAAAATATTTATTCCGATGAATAGATTTACTACCTGTTGTAATGTGAAAGTCGTGCGATTTCTCCTCTGTTTCCTCCGTACAAACGTATCATCATGTATCGCTGGGTGATATGAATAACTTGTATCTGAAACAAGGTTTAATAACTGAATTCAAACATGAATTATAAATATTATCAATGATAAAGGCATTTTTAAAAACGTAACTGAAAATTCTGTAAATCCTATAGACTAGGGGTCCTAAAGCGACTAATTTTGGAGATTCGAGTAGTGAAATTGACACGTGTCTAAATAAAATGGTAGCTGTAAGACATAACCTAAAGTTTCACTTTATTTTGATACTTGTCGTATTCACAATACAAGTCTGCGAAAGCAGTCGCTTTAGCCACCTAGATGATGCCACATCGCACATTTCAGCATAGATAACAATATAATAATATGTAGTATATCGTTCGTGCCTACCCCGCAAGGGAACTGGCGTGAAGTTATGTACCTACGTATGTATGTAGTATATAATTGATTGCAGAAACACTTTTTTAATCTTTTATAGTTTTATAGATGAAAATTTGGTTCTAAAGGGTCATTGCCCGTTGAGGCTTTTGGCGTTGCCAAAGAGTTGCCATATTTTATACAGAACGCTTTTAAAACTATTGAATATCGCTTTCGTATAATTGACTGCCTCAATCTTGTATATTAATAATGTACAGTCAAACTTTATTAATAAACAATAACATTGAACTTCGGTTTAATATCTAGCGGAACTAAAGTACATCCATAAAGATTTTTTTGTTTAAGGAAAATAAAACATAATAATAACCATCGTTCAACAGACAGTACAGTCCACTCGGATGTTCAGGGCCATTAGATGGGAGTGCTAAATCGCCGCCCCGTCGTTTATGACCCCAGTGAATCCTTAAGTCTATGGGAATTGATTTGGTGACCATATTGTACAATGTTTAAAAGACTTATTATCATACTTACGGACAAGTAAGGTTTACAATCATTTACAAAGATTCACATTCATATTTTCTGACAAGTAAAGTTTTCCTTCATTTACAAAGTGCATTCGTAATTTCTGACAAGTAATGTAGATATTAAATAAAATCAGTTGTCTGTCTTAGATCATTATAAGAATGGGTTCCATATTGAGGTGATAAATGTACACTATTTTTGTCAAATTACAATAGAACCATTATATTTTAACATAGAATCTATAATATCCGTGCAGGAACGGAAAAATACATTCTTGCGGTAGGAGGCGACAAAACAACCCACAGTTAGGTGGTAGGTCATTTGCATGTCTGGATTGCCACCATCCTTGATCTAGAGTATGCTGCCATAACAACCACAGGTTGTGTTCCGGGATTAGTGGCTAAACTCCAGTTTCTCCGTTGAGGATAACAGTACGTTGTGTTGCTTAACACCTTAGTAACCGAATGTGCTGTTAGCCTTATGTTTGGTGTTGAAAATGTCCATAATCGACGGTAACCACTTTCCAAACTCCAGCAATATAAAAACCTACTGCGGCCGGAGGTCATTAGACGCCTTCCTGTGCTAATAGTTCCGTGTGTGTGAAATGGAAACGGGAGATTTACTCACTCTCCCGCTCCGAAGCTTTCTTAACAAACATTACCTACTATCTTGTATGAATTATAATACATTTCTTTTTGTTAACGGAGGAGTGCATTTGGGCATTCCTTTGGGCCTCGGAGAAGACTTTATGCCGGGGCCGCTCTACACACTCGTTCCCTGAAGGAGTTGCTAGATATCTTGTCTTTATGAGGCATCATAGGGATCTTATCCCCGACGCCTCGATACAATCCATCATATCTGGAGTATTCCTGGGAATAATTCATAGTGAAAATGAATGTATTTATTTCAAATTGGAATCTTATAGATTGTTTATTGAAATCCATGAATCTACAACCGCTGCCAAAGCAGTTTTAAGTACTATTAAAAGAAATGGAGCGGTGCAACAATCTCCCCACCAACTTATCTTTACTTCGTTATTATGTGTATACATTCGTAGTCCTTTTTTTTAAGTACACATGGTAACCCTACGCAACTGAATATGTCCATTGCTCAATAGATTCAGTGACAAATGTCGGGCCTTGCGAACCCTCGTTCCTATTATTCTTCGAGATAATATCATTCCATATATTACTTGTACAAAATTACCCTCTAATAGCCAATGCTGTTCGCTGTCAACGCCCGTGACTTTGCTGATTTTGGGTTATTTGTTTTAGACTTGGCAAGAAGGGAAGATTTGAAATGATTTTGGGGTTTAAATCAATTTATCATAAAGTTTTGTCTTTGTCATTATAGTGGGAACGTTGTAAGTAGATTTTTGCCAATTAATTTGTTGAAGTTTCGTGATATTAATGTTCTACATTATAATGAACTATGCATAATTGTGAGATTTTATGGCTTAATAAATAAAATATATTTATTTGTTATGATTATAATTTAACGCGTTAATCACCAAAGTCTCTTTTATATATTTTTTTTTAAATAAGCAATTTAGGATTAGTTTGGCTAAACAAGGAATAAATGAACATGTGAAGGAATAATTGTTTTATGTCTCGTGATAGAGGACGTATTCTAAATTATACTAATAATAATTATTATTATTAACTTATGTTATAGGAAATATTATTAAAGGGATGTAATTTATTATTGTTTATTTATATTATTACGATCTTATCCATATTGATTTAGAGTAAGTTTGTAGGCTTCTTTAAGCTTCTTAAATTAATAAAAACAAATAAAAAAATATATTTTCCACTTTCTTTAATTTTGTATTATATTCCTTTAGATTTTTGTGGGAAATAAATAAATAAAATAAAAGTTTATAAATTTTGTAAAAAAAAGGCTGGCTTATATTTTGGGCAACGCACAAACGTTGCCACCCAACGTGGTAACGCGGCCAACGTTTTGGGAACGTCATCGACTAACTATGATTTGAGGCATATTTATTATTTGTATATTTTAATCTAAGTTTTTTATTTTAATAAATCTAGTTATTATATTCTGCTAAAATCAATTCATGTGTTTATTATAAAAATGCTCTATTAAATAATAAACTGCGTTGCAGGAGTTCAAAGCGATCGCCGCGCCGCCCGGCTTAATGGAGTGAATTAATTGGACCAATTCGTTTCATTCGCATTCACTCTACAGATTAATTGTGTTATATCAATGTGTACTCTACAATCATATTTATATTTGAACGTACTTATTATTTTTAGGCTCCTCTGCGTAAATACAAAAAAGGGATCTTACGAGAGAAGTTTTTGAAATTACGCACACTTATAGTTTATATAGAGAAGGAGTGCAGAATGCTAATTAATTGCTTAATATGCTAATATTTTAAAAGTAGCATGATATAATGTATTTTTATGCATGTATTCGAAATACATTCCAATTTAGCACTATAAATAAATTATACTACAAACAAAAAATTAGAAATTAAATACTACTATAAACATATTTAGTCCAGATCGCTGTCGGTGGGGAGCGTTCCCAAAATGCTGGCCGCATTCCCCCGTTGTATGCAAGCGCTTATTCTTTGCCCTAAATATAGGCCAGCCTTTTGGTCACGCAAAACTTTTGTCAATCGCTTTGAAAGGTCTCGATAAAGTTGATAAGCCTCAGTTTTTGAATATATTTTTTTGTTAAAATGTGTGTTTATTTTTTTATTTGTTTAAATATAATAATAATTATATACAATTTCCGAAAAACGCCTGGTCGATACAACAGGAGACCGGAAGGCTGGAGCTTACCTCGCTCAAAGTATTAGCCTCTATATCCAGCGAGGTAATGCTACCAGCCTTTCAGGTACAATGCCCAGCGGTAGTGGTCTGGTGAGGCTGGGCGGGTTCTAATATAGGTTATTATTTTAATTTTAGTTTTTTACTGTTGGATACATATTTTTAAGTTAGGTTTATTTATATGATATTTTAGTTTTTATTTTATAAATTTGAACAATGTATATGTAAATAATAAATATACATTCCCGAAAAAAATTATAAATAATATACAAGTCCCAAATCGCTATCGGTTGGGAACGTGCCCAAAATTGTGGCCGCATACTCGCATTAGATGGCAACGCCGATGCGTTGCCCTAAGGTTACTTAAATTTAGAAGGTTAATTTAAAACATTTTCTACTTTAATATTTATCTTTAGCAGTTCCTTATGTTGACTGCGATTTCTTTTGTCTTTTGCTAGTACAATAAAGTACTATTATATACATATTTACAAGTAAAAGATGTAGTCCAGATCGCTCTCGGTGGGGAGCGTTCCCAAAATGCTGGCCGCATTCCCGCGTTGTATGGCAACGCTAATACGTTGCCCTAAATATAGGCCAGCCCTTTGGTCACGCGAGACTTCTTTCAATCGCCTTGAAAGGTCTCGATAAAGTTGATGAGCCTCACGTCCCCATGGCCCCAAAGTCTCAACCCCAAAAGCCACAAATATGTATCCGTCACCGATGGATGCATATTTGCGGCGTTTCAGGGTTTCTTGAAGTGTGGCAGCTCCTCCGGCAGTGACGGCTGTATTTGGAAGATGGGAAGCCGCTAACGTATCGACACAAGTTGCGTCCCATACTAAGGGGCGTCCCATCTTCCAAGGTACCAACGACATTCCGTCTGGTCGCTTGCCATCGTCGCGGCACAGTCCGTTCGGTTCAAGAACAGCAGGTACCCCGACGGTGACAAGAGACCGGCGGATGATATCGTTGATTGCCGCATGTCGTGAAGTTCTACCAGCACTCCTCAAACACGACAAGCCATGATGACCAAGTCTATCAACTTTATCTCCGCACCGACAACGATGTGGGACTACGATGTCTGCCCCCAGGCGAATGCAGGCAGCAATCCTGAATGTAGTATCATCCAGGAGTGTACCTAGATTCGCCGAGGGCAGACTCTGAAGCCACAGACCAGACTCCCAGTTAGAAACAGCTAGGAGGCGAGCACGGTCAGTTTCGCCGGTGCAAGATGACATGAGATTGTCATACACCGACTTACTGAGCGGCCCATCCCACAGCCTCTGCATCTTTGGATCTAAAGGAAAATTTTCATTCGGGCAAGCCAAAGACCAGGCATTTCTGGCCTCAGTCAAATATGGGACCTCAAAATCACTGAGTGATGGATTTATTATATTACCGATGAGGTCCACAGTACTATGGACTGAGGACAGAAAGGCAGGTAGTGCTACGTCGGAAATTTTGCGTATCCCCAAGCCACCTAGCCGTATCGGTAAGGAAGCTTGGGTCCACGATCGGTCATCTAAAGAAATATTTAAGATGGAAGTTAATGTTTGCCGAATAATATTGTCTAAATTGTTTAAAATACTGGAATGTCTCCAAAGGGGGGAACAACGCAATACATACGTAAAGTTGGGAGTGAAAACGCAGTGCCTGATAATAAAATAAGCACTATGTGTGTTTAATTGTTTTAAATTTGACAATTTTGACTGAAAATTGACAATTTTGTCTTCTACGAAAGATGAGAAGGATTCATCAAAGATGGGAGACCCAAGGAGGTTTAAATTATTTTTATTAACAATTTTTAGATTGGGGGCCAAATCTGTAAAAGCGGAAATAGTGCTTATGTTATTTTTCGTCGAACAGGCAAGAAAAAGTTCGCATTTGGAAAAATTTAAAGATAAACCTATTTTTCCAAACTCTTCTATTAAAAAATTTAGATCCTTTTTCACTGCATCTATATTACCTCCTAAGGTCCCATTGTCGAGATACCACACGTTGAATTTAGAATTTAATTGTTTAATGATAGGGTGGATGGCAAGTGAAAAAATGGCTGGCCCGAGAGGGTCGCCCTGCTGACATCCCGTTGCCGAATGAATTAAGTTATTTTGATATACCAAATAAGAATTTTCGTTGTAGCACTGATGAAAAATTTGTAAATTTTGGGAAAATGTTTTTTAACTTCGGACAGCAGAGTGCACCTATTGACCGAATTGAATGCATTTTTGACATCCACCTTCAGGATTACCTCACAGGAATCAGTGGTAGCAATATAAGTTTTGAAGCAATAGATGGCTAATATCTCTCGCTAGCTTCCAAAGCCGTTAAAATTTGTGTATCCACCCCCACCTCCACTAAATTTAGATTTATCCTAAATTCTAAATGCTCAAAAATTAAATATATTGTCAGAAAATTTGTTTGAACGATATTCGAAGAGTAGTTTTTAAATGAGGTATTTTCGTTTAAATGTTTTTATTTTACCGTAGTTAAAGAACGAAAAAAGTACATGTTTGTTACTTCCATCAACCGTTCATAGTTTGTGGATTTTTTATCCTAATTTCAGTGGGACTAGGATTCAAACTTAACAAATCGAAGTTTCATATTATATAGGGGAAGCTGTACTACTATTATTGTTATCCCAGTACAATGATTGGCACCTTATTTTATTGAAAATATTAAAAACAAAAACATTAAAAACTTTTGATGTTGTTTTTGTAGCTATCCATTAATGATTATTATTGTATGGGTATAAAATAAAAAAAATATAAGATTTTTTTAATATCTTCAATAAATTGACTGGCTGCCAATAACTGGGTCCAGTGCCAACAATGGCGTAGTCTACCCTAATTAATGAAATATCTAAAAAGGTACTTATTTTTGTATTACCTCTTTAACAACTTCATTACACAACAATACAATTATAATAAACCCTTGGATAAATAATCAAAACAATTATTATTAACAGACAGATTTAATATTGGACTATAGATATTTTCATTAATTGAATATTAATAATTAAACCAGACTCCAACGTAGAAAAATCCGTGGGCGAGGCGGAAATTAAAAAGTTCAGCACTTCCGCCGGAAGTGGGTCCGGCGGCGGCTTGAGTGCAGCGGAAAAAGTTAAGCGAAACTCACTGGATTTAACTAGCTTTTAATTAATGCAATGAACATTAAAAAAATAAATTATACAGTGCAAAAAGCGCTGCTGCCTACCTACCTGCTGTAGTGTATTTGCGGGTAGATGGTGAATATAAAAATATTTATCCGTGCAGGAACGGAGAAAGAATACAATTTCCTGCGGCCGGGCGACCTGTCGTAAGGGGCGACTTAACAACCCACAGCCAGGTGCGACTGGATGGCTACCACCCCTGATCTAAAGTATGTTGCCATAACAACCTTGAGTGGTGTTCTGGCATTAGTGACCAGGTTCCAGTCTCCCTTAAGAGAGCAACAGCGCATTTGTAGCACCCTTGGTGTTGCAAATGTCCATAGGCGATGGTAACCGGTTTCCATCAAGTGGGCCTCTGTCTGCTAAATTCCTGAAATAAAAAAATTAAAAAAAAATCTCCGCTCATCTATACTAATAATATAAAGAGGAAAGATTTGTATTTTTATATGTTTGTTACGAGTAAATTCAAAAAATACTAAACCGATTTCAAAAATTCTTTCACCATTAGAATTCTACATTATCCCTGAATAACATAGGTTATATTTCTTACTAGAAAAAATTAAGGATCCCTACTAAAACTACTAAATGTCTACCCGTGCGAAGCCGGGCGGACCGCTAGTACTATATAAAGCCGCGTGCTCACCCACCCGCGAGCCATAACCGTTGCCGTTACTGTAACCAAAAATCATAGTGTGTACTAGAGATGCCACTTATATTTGGCTGCTATTCGGCCTATTTGGCCACTTTTTGAACTATTCGGTATTCGGCCGAATATCTTATACCAAATCGTGAAAATTAACCACCCGTATGTGCTAATCGTTAGAGAGGATATCTACAGTGGTATAATTTCGCCTATGAGACAAACTTAACAACTTGCAACCTTAAAAGTATGTATACTTCATTATATGAATTTCAAACAATTAATTTAAAGTAGCGATTATAAGTTATCGAGAGTAATACAAAAGTAGCTTATATACCAACACTTACATGAACAACAATGCTTGAATAAGTTGAAATTAGATTTACAGTGTTTACTTCAATCACTAGGCTATTGAGCGAATTATACTCTAGCGCGACCATAAATAAAGGTGGTTATCCACTACCGAATCCAGCGCGGCGCCACAACAGCCGCGCGGTGTGATTGCGCGCTAATGAGCCGCGCATCCCGTTCCGACGCTGGAAATTGCCTTATACATTTTTAATAGATTCGTTTAAGCTGCTTTTTTGGCCACTACCCATCGAGTCGCGTTTTAAAAACTTTCCAACCCCCTACTACGTTACCCCCGCAATACGTTAATAGATTCACGCACCGCGATTAAACGTGAGCGTTTAAGGAATAACTGAAACCGCTGAAACGCGTAAGAACACGCACTGCGATTAGCGTTTTTGCTTAATTTTATTTCATTACCACAATGAATTTTGCGGAGTCTAATTCTGCTAATTCAATATATTGTATTTTACTAAATCAGCAATATCTTCTCGATATCGTCGGGGCAGGAAAATACTAAAAAAAATTGTTTTTTTTTTATTGCAGGAGGATCAGCAGACAGGCAGACGGCCCACTTGATGGAAAGCGGTTACCATCGCCTATGGACATTTGCAACACCAAAGCTGCTACAAATGCGCTGCTGCTCTCTTAAGGGAAACTGGAACCTGGTCACTAATGCCGGAACACAACTCAAGGTTGTTATGGCGACATACTTTAGACTAGAGGTGGTAGCCATCCAGTCGGGCAAATGCCCTACCACCTGGCTGTGGGTTGTTAAGTCACCTCTTACGATAGGCCGCCCGGCCGCAGTAAATTGTATTATTTCTCCATTCCTGCACGGATAAAACGGTCTGTGTGCAATTCACACACGACAGAAGTGAAACTTCAAAAAAGTAGCTTACGTGAGAATTAGTTAAATATCATTATATTACTACGTGAAGCAAAAACTTTGTACCCCTTTCTACGAAAATTGCGCGGACGGAGGAGTATGAAATTTCGCACACTTATAGTTTATATAGAGAAGAAGTGCAGAATTCTAATACTTATTTTTTAAATTATGCATAAAAATACATTAAATCAATAAAAAAACATTACACGCACTACCATGTATTTAACACGCATATATACTCTTTTGTTTGTTGTTAAAGTCAAATTAACAGTGCAGTCTTGGCGAAATCTGTTATTATAGAAGTAAAGTCTTTGACAACAGAACCTTAATAATGTTTAAACTTATGATTTAAATTAATTATGGTTGAATTTCGACCACTGGACGACCACTAGTTAGGATAATTATAAAGTTTATTATTTTTATAATATTTTTACCAAGCTCAAAAATTATTTTATATTTTAATGCAAAATATTACATTTCATATATTACATATTTAAGATAACACATATTATTCAGATTTCATGTTTTCACTTTGAACAAATGACACAAGTGGCTTATAATAACTAAAACAGGAAACAAATGCTCTAGTTTCAATTTGATTTATGAACTTCAAAATTTCAAAATATTTCCAGCTCTATGTTTATGAGCATAGTGTTTAAATTATTAAATACCTCTTTTAAGTGACATTTTTCGTTTCATCGAGTTTCAAATCACAAAGATTCCAAAGAAATTTAACTTCAAAAATTTGGTATTACCAATAGCAGAAACGACGTTAGCTGAAATTAATATTGAAATACCAATAATTTTAAAAACTTATTTCGTTAGTTTTCGCTCACAAATACTTATAAAGATAGAATGGCGTGCCCGTGGCACGTCATTGGAGTTAACAGAATACCAAATTAAGACAAACCTACGATTGAGACGCTAGTGCCCGGCGATATAGTAATAACAGAACTGGACCCCTGGTGAGCAGCATGTATTATGGCTATCTTGTGTTCTCGCCCAGTCAATAATAAATATGAAAACCGAACGCGGTTAATCACCCTGCGAGCGCCATCGTACTAATATATGGGACAAGAAAATCGCGCGTTTTCAAACCGCTCCCCAAATGTAACAAATTACGTTTTTAATAAAGCCACCGAAAAAAATCGCTAAGGCGTACGCTTGTATTGATAGCTTACATATTTCTGCGGTTTCAACCCGCTCGCGTCTAATTGCGGTGCGTTCTAAGCCTTAAAAACTTTCCAACCCCCCACCGCGTTACCCCCGCAATACGTTAATAGATTTTAAAAATTAATACATTTACGCAATTACGCAGACGGGGCGGCCTGTCATTTTCGACGGCCCAAATGAAATAAGGCCACTTGCTAACTTCGTTACGGCCGGTCCTTTGATCGTTGTTGTATTAAGTAAAAAACTCGACTACGCGATGGGACTAATCAAAAGTGACATGATACTTATTAAGTTAGCCGTTGTAACCGTGTTAAAGCGACCGGCAGCGGCGCGACTCAAAAACTATTTTATGAATAATAGATGGCACTGGCGGCGACCAATCCCCGGGGAGCACCGCCCATGGGCACCCCCCTCCGCCTGCCCCCCGGCCTCACCCCCGCCGGCGCCCGGCGCACCCCTACGGCGCCTCAACCCCGCACCCGTGGCCTGCCTTCTCTATTCATTAGCACATTACCACCCCTCGGGCACGCGAGTCAGTTGAGATAACGTGAAAGAAACTGATTTTTGCCTTTTGAGGTATTTTTAACCCATTCACTTTTGATACTTGCATGTTTATGTATATCCCTTGGCACTATAATATTGGATTTTACTATTTAATACGTTTTCTACTATGAATCATAGTTAAGTATAAGTTTTGGAGTGTAATACATTAGTATATAAATATTATTTTTGTATTTTTGATTTATGTCAATTTAGAACTACGAATGTTCCTTAAATTACAATGCCTGCAAGAGTTCAATTTAAGTGATAATTGTAAACTGCATACACAACCTTTTATTTTCCTACAGCAGGAAGCTCTACACCCTCTAGTGGGGGGCCTGTGGGGGGCAGTTTATAAACTGATATTATAGAATAAAATAGAATAGAATAGAAAAAGCTTTATTGTTCACCACATACACTTTAAATCAACAATTTACAGTAGTCACATTAAATAGTAAAGGCAGGAACAATGGGCGGTCTTATCGCTTTAGAGCGATCTCTTCCAGACAATCCGGGCTATGGATTTTATAAACGGACACCACGTCAGTATGACGGTGGTGTGCACTTTAAGCCAGAAGACATATATGCATATATATATATATATATATATATATATATATATATATATATATATATATATATATATATATATATATATATATATATATATATATATATATATATATATATATCCTAGATTATATATCCTAATTATATAATTAGAATATATAAATATTACACAGTACATATACCTAAAATAAATAAACAACACATATTAATATTATATATGTACTAATACAGGTATATACCTTATTAATATGTGTATAGCAACAACAATAGTTATATAATATATAAAATAGTCATTACCTAGAGCTTAAAATCACAAAATAAATGCTTTATTTATAATCTATCTCGTTATATTTAAAAGTTAATTATTTAAAACAATACATACAAAAAATCCTTAACTATTATTGTATTATAGGGAGCGTTGTCAAAATGCTGGCCGCATTTCTATGGTGTATGGCAACGCTATTGTGATGCCCAAAATACAGGACTGCCCTTTGGTCACTTCAATTTTCTAAATTCAATTTACTAAACTACCGAACAAAGATTCGTAAATTCCAAAATCAATTTCACAAGATTCATTATCGGCCAATCGATTAATTGGCACCAAATCGAGTTTGTACTATAAATCGAGTTAGAAATCGGTAACAAGACAAGAGGTTTAACTGATGATAATTCCATTAGCTCATGAGCCGTGGCCTCTGGAACCGTATTAGGCGAGTTTGCCGACCGATAAGTGAACTTTATTATGTCTCGAGACTTCGATGTCTAGAAACAATTAGAGTCCATTGTCGTCTAGCGAAATATTAGGCTCAGTGGCGTTTGTCTTAGCTATAGAGGCCTTTTGGACATCCATAGCTCGGCTTAATTGCAAAATATAGCAACTGACATTATTTCTAAATGAATGTTTGTGCATAGTGCATGCAGTCTTACTAAACATTTTCTTATGTATTGTAATAATCGCCAAACAAACACATTGTACACATTAAGCAAATTACGCTTATGTTATGTGTATATATACAACGGACCACTCTGGGGCCGATCCCAGTCACCCAGACCATAGTAATAAAGAACGGAAAGTTCATTTACGAAATTTACCATTCCAGGAATCGAACCCGGAGCCGCTGCGTTGTAGTGAGATCGATCAGCAAAGGGTTAGCCCAAGGCCCAATAAATTTAATAAATATATATGAAATGGCATGTCTAGAAAGTTCATTATATATTTTTGTGATGTGTAATGAAATTTCTTGGGAAGTATTTGCTAAGTTTTGAAATTGGACAATACCAGTGATGGGCTTGTATATTTTCATCTCCAAAACATTAAGAGTTCTCATGGGATACGGGTCCAAATCATGCGAGACTGTGGATAATATAATAATATCAGTCTCTGACTCCTGTTAGAAAATCCAAGTTGTACTCACAAGGATGTGAAGCGGTGAACGGATACTCCAAGGTCGGTAGCCTGTGCTGGTGCGGCGGCAGACTCGGCGGACAATGGTAGCAGAACAGGCCGCGACCGCCGCCTCCGCCGCTCGCCAGCTGCGAAAAAACGCAACCGTCATAAATATATCTAGTGTATTGTCCTTCTAATTCACTGAAACGTAGAAGTTCGTGGCTCGATTTCGGGCAAGGTAATTTCATAAACGACTGTCAGTTATTTATATTGGTCTAGACGTCTGGGAGCAACCACGGTGTTGTCCTTTGACACACACTAAAGTAATATGCTTAGTTTTCGAGTATACCTACAAAGTGTTTATTTATGTGTTGGTTTTTTAAAATAATATATACTAACTAAAAACAGCCAATATACGTACATACATACATCCGAGTACTGGTCCTCCTCATTTTAAGAGAATAGTACCTATACCCGCCACGCTTAATCAACGCGGATTATCGGGTTGCACAGATCGATAATCAATGCACAGTTAGCACATGATAATTAAACAATATTCCCTTTTCAGATAAGATAGCGGTCACACGAAAATAAAGCGAAAACAAAGAAAGGCTTTATTTGTTTGAAGAAACAGCGACGTGCTTATATTAATTACAAATCAGTATTTAAAAAGTTGTTGAGAATGTATAAGCCGTATTTTCAGCGAATGAGGTTTCCACTCAGCTTATTGTTGTGTCGGAATTATATCCGATACAACGCTGATTTTCAGTGCAAACCTTCATTCTACCGCGATGGCAAAACGACCCAATTAATTTTACCATAATAATAACACAATACTATAAATTAATAAATATTATTATTAAACTTTATACTATGGTAAAATAAGCTTATCAATGAAATAATAGATACACTTCACTGACTATAAAGTAACATTAATAAAATAACAGATCACAAACCGTCATAATTGTAAAAGTCGCAATGATAGAAACGATCTAATGCAATCATTAGCATACATACGACACCGCATTTAATGATAAGGCGCAATCGATTGTTGATCGTGCGCGCGGAATGAATTTCAACTTGATACCTTGGTTGGAAACAGCTGGGATATTGTGATGATAGCTGTACAGCACTTAGTATTCGAAGAATGTTAATCGGTCACGTCTAAACCTTGACTAGATACTTTCGTATGTTTTGATATTTGTGAAAGTTTATGCGGCTGATACCACCGTTAAAGCTCTAATTATAATATATATTTAAAGGTTTACCTCCAGCTATACATTGGGTCGATTTAGTCTCACGCCAAAAGGAAGGTTTGCACTGAAAATCAGTGTTGTGTCGGATATAATTCCGGCACAGCAATATGCTGAGTGCAAACCTTGTTTGCTGAAAATGCGGCGTACAAATTCTCAAAATATGCTCTGTGTATAATAATGTATAAGGAATGTAATTACGTTGCTATTTCTTCAAATAAAGTTTTTCTTTCTTTCTTTCTCCCTCTCAGTCAGAAACCAACATGGACGATTAAATTTTTACTCAGTTTTTTTTAATAGACATGAATATATTATGATGATTACTTAAATATATATTACACAAGCGGGCCCACCACATGTCGTGCTACCTCAAAAAAATAAATTTAGAACGCGATTGTAGCGCCACCTAACGGATCCAATTGTGAATCTAAACAATCCCGGTACCCATTTGAACACTAACAAAAAATTCATGAAAATCGGTCCACCCGTTTAGGAGTTCAGTAACATACACACGAACAAAAGAATTTTATATACAAAGATAACCATCCATGGAATTTAAATTAAAACAACATTATAAAATTAATAATATAGTGATATGCTCTAGGGGATTAGTGCCATATGGCCATACCGTAATAGCAATCGGCAAATTTCGACTGGAATTTTGCTAATGATCATTTATCACCCAAAAACAAACAATTAACGCCCGTTTTGTAAGTCATAAAAGTTACCCATCAACTATTACTTCGTCACATAAAAGTAACGCATTGATTATAACTTGACTGAATGTAAAAGTGTTCAATAAATTCAACGGTTTCAATTTTATTCTATGACTAACTTCTATCTGCTGATTCAAAGATCAACCCGTAGAGTATAAAAAACTAACAACTAGGTACAACATGTTATACTTTAAAATAGGACCAAGCTCAGCACTACGTTAGCCAATAAGACCAGTGCTGTTCTTCCGCTTAAACCATTGATGATGTCACAGCTAAACTATACATACGATACGGATGTAATTTCAAATACATTCTATCCGTGCAGGAACGGAGAAAGAATACATTTTCCTGCGGCCTGGCGGCCTGTCGTAAGAGGCGACTAAACAACCCACAGCCAGGTGGTAGGGTATTTGCTCGACTGGTTGGCGACCACCCCTGGTCTAGAGTATGCCGCCATAACAACCTTGTGTTGTGTTCCAGCATTAGTGACCAGGTTCCAGTTTCCTTTAAGAGAGCAGCAGCGCATTTGTAGCACCTTTGGTGTTGCAAATGTCCATAGGCGATGGTAACCGCTTTCCATCAAGTGGGCCGTCTGCCTGTCTACTGAACTCCTGCAATAAAAAATAAAAAAAAAATACAAATAAAGGAACTAATGACTAAAATCGTTAGTGTTTGTAGTTGTTGGATGAGGAAATCAAAGAATCGGAATACATCGCGCGAACTTAAGGTGAGATACTTCCAGCAGTGGGCTACGACCAATCGTAGCCCACTGCTGGAAGTGTCTCACCTTAAGTTCGCGCGATATATTGGTAGTTGGCTGTTGACGAGGAAGGACATATGATATAACACATAGAGTTAATTTTAATGCAATTGAAGCAGTGACTTCCTCAGTGATATAAACAGTGTATCATATCAGCAAAGGACACATCGCACATAAATCAATTAATTTCGATGAATAAATTGCTAGATTGCACTGCGATGTAACGTGCTTGCTGTATGCGAATTGTTCCGTATACTTTGTAAGACTTTTCATAGGTTTTTTATAACAATACATACATACATACATAACTTCACGCCAGATCCCTTGCGGGGTAGGCACGAACAACAGAGTGCTATTTAGGCTTATTCTTACACACCTCACTTGCCTCTTTGACATTCATAACTCTTGTCATGCAAGCTCGTCTGTTCTTAAGGCTCCTGACATCACCTTCTGCTAGTACACGATCAATTTGATCATGGAAGGTGTGTCGTGGCCTTCCACGACTTCTGCATCCATCCACTTTTGCATTGTATATCTGTTTAGTCATTCTTTCATCATGCATTCTTTCCACATGCCCGAACCACCGGAGCATTCCTTTCCTTACCTTCAACCCGACACTCTCTTTCAGACCAACTCTCTTTCTTACTTCGGTATTACGAACGCGGTCCGCGAGCGTCACTCCGCAGATTTTGCGCAGTGCTCGCATCTCGACCGCGTTTACTCTACTTTCATGCTCTCTCTTCCATACCCAACTCTCGCATCCATACGTAGGCGTAGGTACCAGCACCGCGTTGTGTATGGCGAGCTGGGCCTTCTGGCTGAGGTTCTTAGCGCCTAGAAGTTTACCTAACGCTCCATTCACACTATTCCCCAAATTCACTCTTCTTTCTATATCAGCGGTGTACCTTCCATCCCTGCTAAAAGTACATCCAAGATATACAAACTCATTCACTTGCTCTAGCATAACATCATCGACCATTATCCTTGCATTATATTTTATTTATAACAATATATATGCATATTCGCGTGTGATCATTATATCGGTCTATCTCGAGCAGAGATATGGTCTAAGATTTAACATGCTTACGTAGAAGGCACCTATTCACACCAGCCTAGGTAACACCCAGGTTGTAAGGTTTGGGGAAAGACAGACTCCGGCAGTGAGTTCCACTCTATTGCGTTGCGCATAATGAAAGTGGACGCGAAGCGCTTTGTTTGTATAGGTGGTATGTCCACCATATATGGATGCTGCATGCCAGTGCGTCTGGTTGTCTGATGATGGTAGAAAGACGGCGAGATAAAATTGAAACGCTCCAATGCACACTCTCCAAAATATATCCATTAGAAAACGGATAACCTGTCAACCCTACGTCGATTTCCAAGACTTTGAATTTGCTCATGGAATAGTTGGTCGTTGCATGTCAACTTCCTGACTCACTTAATCGACTCTAGTGCCTCGAATTGGTATTTCGCTAAGCGATTCCAAAGGTAAGGACAGTAGACAGTACCCCTATACAGGCTGGTATTTGTGCTTATTTGCTTGGGTACATATAAAAATGTTTTATAGTCATTAATTAGTTTGTCTTGGTAGCTTATGCACTCGCGTTAAAAAATTACGTGGGTTTAGAATCATAGACACACTATTATGTTAATATCCTGGACGTTATACCCTTTCCAAGCATTTATTTTACTTTTGACAGCTCGTTAACGGATCACTTAATAATGTCCTAATGCGTTACCGACTCGATTTGTTATAATGATAGACTTCATTTATAAATAAGTTTTAATCAATCTAGCTTTTCGATATATGTTTGCTAAAAATACTATATTGTTTAATAAATATACCCACATTTCAATGGACATATTTTACATATATTTTAACAAGCCATTTCTGTAATATAGTAAATAAAATTTAATAAAGTAGTGAACATTTCTTATTTTCAAATCGATTACTTTCGATTTATTGCCGTTTGTATAATGCCGATAGTTTGATAGTCGGTTCGTTACATGAGTCACAGAACATCACTATTACGTCACCCACAACAACAAAGTACGACGGAGTTTTTGGCGGGAGCTGAAAGGAGATGTTGTGCTGTGCAGTTTTATTTTCTAAAAATGTGTAAAATTACTCTAAAATGAACAATAATTGTAGGATATTGATAGTTTTTGAGTAGTAATTATGTGTTTTGTGAGAAATGTAAACTGTAAAGTCAAATGTGGCTTTTTGAGTTGTCACAAGAACTCCGTTAAATGGCACTAGCTGATAACCTACAGTTTAGCTGTGCTACACATAGGTTTAAGAAAATGAAGAAACTACATTGAATCTAAGATCTGGCTTAAAGGCCTAGCTGCCAAGTCATAAAAAAAAAATAACAAAGTACGACGCTAAAGTCATATGTTTCATGTGGTTTTTACTGTCAAGCAATATGTAAGCTGATAGACGTGCACATGTCAAAAGTAAAATGAATACTAGGAAAGTATATAGGCATCTACAACTTAGCATTTCTCTGACGTAATGTGCGTATTGTTTACAAATATCACGTGATGACGGTGAAGGAAATAATCCTGATGATACCTTTACATCGAAATAATTGATATATTAAACCCAACAATCCGTACATGTAGGTACGTTCACATCTAAGAGGGCATGTTACAATCATGACGTGTTGATGGTCGAAGACAACATTGTGAGGAAATGCCGACCCTTTTTATACAAGGGTGTTGAGTTAAATATTAGTAAGATATAGGAACGCCATCATTCGCCTTAACGGCCGGTTTCTACATCTTATCCACCATTCATTTACTTACTATCGGTTAAAATGTGTTACTTGGTATGTAAGGTATAAGAATCGACCATAAACCGTGCACAATTTTTTAGAGACGATCCAACTAATGCTGGCTCAAACATCAAACAAATGAACAAATTCCTCCATCCACACAATCTGGCGGACAAATCACAGTGAAACAAATTAGATAAGCACCTCTAATAAGGGAAGTTAACACGGATACTAATATTTAAATATCCCGCGACGTAACTCTGTTTGAGTGAAGGAAAATGGCAATGAATTCAATTGCAGCTGGTAATGGTAGACCCACGTGGATTTGCGACCGGCTCGTTCACCGCAAACGACATTAATAGAGCGATAGATGAGAGCAAACGATGCGCGGGCGCATTCGACGCCCGTCGGTGACGTCACCGCATACACTACTCTAATGCGATAATGTCGCATGTTAAATGTATTTTAGGGTGAAAATCTTATTCTATAGACAATATAAGAAATTAAATTTTAAATATACCAATTTTGATTAATTTAAAAATATACCAGCAAGCCTTCTTGACACCTTATACATAGATGTCCATTATCCGAGCTCAATATTCTACTTATAGTTTTAAGGGTCCATATACCTAGTCTTGCCATAAATATTGTAACAAAGATTCTTTTTCTATTGTAAATAACATTTATAAGTTTTACAGTGTGTTAGTTTAATACATAAATATAAAACAATTTAAAATATAAAAAGCTTATTCGGAGTGGTCTCCATTGGCTACAATACAGTCCTTTAAATGTTGAGGCCAGTTATTAATAGAAGCACGCACTCTTTCCATGAGAAAATTCTTTACTGCCGATCGTATGGATTGTTTTAGGGACTCCAAATTATCATGGCATTTAGAGCAAGCCGTACTCCCTAAAACTGACCATAAATCATAATCCAGCGGATTAAGATCGGGACTAGACGACGGCCAGTCTTCAGCTCTGATGAAGTCCGAAACGTTCGTTTCCAATCAAGACTGCGTGGACGGAGCTTTATGACCCGGCGCCGAGTCTTGCTGGAAGGACCATTCTTGGTTATTGAACATGGTGTTGTTAAGAGGCTTAACTACCTTCTCAATAATGGTATCTTGATACACTTGTGCCGATGTTTTGATACCTTTTTCACAAAAATATGGCTCAGTCACTCCTTCATAGCTAACACCCCACCAAACCATCACTGAAAACAGATAATGCCCACGTTGCACTCTGTCGACTAATTGAGAAGCTTCCTTAGAGGTTTGAACATAAATATGGTCATTTTTTTTTGTTAAAATGTTGCTCAATTGTAAAAATTTTCTCATCCGTAAACAAAATTTTTCTGTGACCTCCCTTTGCGTACCGCTTTAGTAGTTGTTTCGATTTTACCACCCTATTCTTTTTTTAAATTATGAGTTAAGAAATAACCAATGCGTCTTTTATAGGCTGCAAGTCCTAAGTCATCTTTTAAAATACGCGACATGGTTCTAGGTGATATCTTCATCTCTCGAGATAAAATCTTTTGCTTTCGGACAGGATTTCTTCGAATTCTTTCCCTTACTACTTTGACCACCTTTTTCGTATGAACACTACGTGGATGGCCAGATTTCTTTCTGTCACAAACAGACGAGGTCTCATTGTACCTATTAATAGCCCGTTACACAAACATTTCACTAATACCAAGCGTATGGAGAGTTTTAAAAATTGCATTTGGCTCCATACCTACTTTGTGTAATGCAATCACAGCGATTCGGTTCTCTTTATCGCCCCACTCCATTTTAATATCGCAAAATGTTGTACAATGTATTGTCGCCAAAATGAGAAAACACAATGAACACTCATATAAAAATGACAGATTCCAAATTCAAATGTAATATTTTGTTTCTTTTTAATTGTAACAGTATTTATGGCCAGACTAAGTATATCTATAATCTTTCTTTTTGTCACTGTCTCAAAATTATTTGTGGTCGGCACAATATGTCTTTTCCTTCCAGACTCCTCTATTGCGACATACGTCCTTTGTCACACCACATATAATCATATCATCCTTCACACACTCTATCCATCTCTTTTTGATCTACCAGTCAATCTTGCAGTTTCACTTTGTTTTTGTCACGTGACTTTCATCCTTCCGCAATACATGTCTACCTTAATCTTCTTCCTTACAATTTTTGAGTCACGGGTGCATTCAAAGATCCCCATTATTACCTTATCCATTCTTATGACACCACACATCCATCTCAATAGTGTCATCACTATCTATAATTTATAGGATCTATAAGAAAGTATGTAGAAGGTTGAAGTTTGTACAAAATTATCAATTCTCTCCAGCAGATGCCAAAAATAAACTATAAGAATTTTTGTCTGTCTGTCTGTTAGATTACGTGAAAACCATTAAAAGGATTTAAATGAAACTCGACATAGATCCAATTTAAATCCTGGGTCAGAACTTATTAGCGAAGATAGACGAAGTTATAGCGCTGCGGTCGTGTTTTTTTTTGTGCTGCAATATTGCAATTCACTGACAAAAGCCTCATCATGGTAACGTGAATAAACTGTCGCTGGAACTACGAAACACCAATGGAGCCGATGCGTTGCCTGCCTCCTTGTCCTTGAGACTAAATATCTGTGCAGGTCCCATATTGTAGCGAATATTACCGTGTAGGCATCAAAGTGTGCATATCTCATAAGTTTGTAACTACTATAACTTCTGTTGTGTATTCTATGCAGCCTGTCGCGGTGTATTGGCTCGTCCTGTCTGCGAGCGTGGGGTCCCGCTAATCCTATTTATATTAAGTATTATTGTGTCATTATCGCATTACGACACCCACTGCGTCGGAACTCAATGCACACCTGACCTTCGCATTAATTTTGACTAGAAATGATGAAGTATTTATGATTTCTGACTGCAACAAATGTCTCGTAGGTATTGTACGTTGTAGAATGAGAACTAATGCAGACCCGAGCAATAATCAAATTTTCTAATCGCCAGGGAAATAAAAATTAGTTTTACTATTTAAAACATACTTTTAGACCGAATTATTCAAAAACTTAAAATAAATTTTTGGCTGATTTCGGCCTCTTTCTGGTTTATTGATGCAGAAGCGGTGTGGAATCGGTACCGAGTGAATCAGGAAATGCTCATAGAAACAGGTACTCTGCAAGCTTTCGGTACCGCGTATACTGAGTATACCGATTCCGCATCCCTACTGCACAGACATATTAGAAAGCGACCTTTATCTAAAAATACGTTTAGAGCAATAAGACCTCAAAAAAGAAAAGAAGAATGACGGCTGCAATTTAGTAGGGCTTAAGAATTTCTCTGAGTTTATGGTGATATTAAATGCATCAACCAAATTGAATCAATTTAGTTGAAAGGCACAGAACTGACAGGACATAACGGCATTTAATAACATGGAATGATTCAAGTTTATCTTTATATGGATAACTTTGGCTAATTCATCCTAATTGGAAGACAGAAATGTCTGTTTTTTTATTGCAGGAGATCAGCAGACAGGCAGACGGCCCACTTGATGGAAAGCGGTTACCATCGCCTATGGACATTTGCAACAGTAAAGTTGCTACAAATGCGCTGCTGCTCTCTTAAGGGAAACTGGAACCTGGTCACTAATGCCGGAACACAACTCAAGGTTGTTATGGCGACATACTTTAGACCAAGGGTGGTAACCATCCAGTCGGGCAAATGCCCTACCACCTGGTTGTGGGTTGTTAAGTCGCCTCTTACGCCCGGCCGCAGGAAATTGTATTCTTTCTCCGTTCCTGCACGGATAAAATCTTCCACCTTCTCACAATTGTTTGGAGCCGGCACAATGTCTTTTCCTTCCACACTCCTCTATTCTGACATATATCCTCAGTCACACCACAAATCAGCATATCATCCATCACACAATCCATCCTTCTCTTTTTTGGTCTATCTTTACATTTGTAGCCATCAATCTTGTAGTTTGACATTCTTTTTGTCATGTGACTTTCGTTCCTCCTCATTACATGTCCATACCATCTTAATCTCCTATTATTTTATATAATTAAACCTAATTGAAAGACAGAAGCGAGCCGTTTTTTTCATTGGCAGACAAACACGCACCTTTTATATCTCCAAGCTAAGCAAGCTTCGCTTGTGTTATGGGTACTACACCACAGACCACCCTGGGGCCAATCTCAGACACCCAGAACACAGTAAATAAAGGAAAGTTCATTTACGAAATTTACCATGCAAGGAATCGAACCCGGAGCCTCTGCGTTCCAGTGAGCTCAGCCGGCTAAGACTTAGCCCGCTCAACAACAGAGATCGTCAATATCGGCTTGACGTTTAGTACTAGTCAATTGACAGTCCTAATAATCCTCCGTTATGTCATGCACCTAAATAATATGACTGAGGAATTTAGATTATTTCGTATATACGTATGCTATAAATATGTCTGGATTTATATATGTATTAAATTTATAAATTAGTGTAAGTATGTATATTTTAATAACAATGGTATAATTTATAATATGAAACTGTATGATATGGAAATACTCAATTTCTGAAATTAATGAATTATTATTATTTCAATTCTTTTCTAAAGACTCAGGTTAACCTGGAAATACCAAATTAACACGGGTTAATTTGGTATCATGAATGTTTTATTTTTTATAGTGTTACATATTGTTCTTCTGCATTTAATTGCAGAATTTTTCTAACTATCCTACATGTATTGAGTATTGCTGCTTTTTGTAATGAGATATTATTATTATTACATTTAAATTCTACAATCCTATCTTTTTTCTGCTCCACCTACAATCGCCAGATTAGTTGAGAATTTCTTTTAAGATTTGTTGCCTGGAAGAGATCGCTTTTAGCGATAAGGTTTTCCCAAGAAGTATTGTAATTATGCATTTTGTTTTTGTATTTGTTTATTTTGGTGAGCAATAAAGTGTTATCTAACTATCTATCTAAATAAATAAGTAAATATTTACAAAAACTCCTCATTTTTTATTGCAAAGCTGACAAAAAAATACGGAACAAAAAAGTCCAGCTCATGGAATGTGAATACCGCTGACTGTTAATACCAGGACCGAAGCCAGCGCGTAGCCAGCCTTTAGGATAGGATAGGAGCTTGGGATAGACGGATCACACAGGAAGAGTGGGATAGAAAGTATGGAATATGGGATTGAAATATGAGGATGGGATAGGGAGGGGGAAATAGAATTGAATACACTTTATTGTTAAACACATACACATGAAATAAACAATACAGTAGTCACGTTAAACAGTAAAAGTAGGAACAATGGGCGGCCTTATCGCTTTAGAGCGATCTCTTCCAGAGAACCCGGGCTATGGATTTTATGAACAGGAGATTCGCGAGCGTATGACGGTGGTGTGCAAAGTAAATACATATATAAATAGGATAAATAAATATCACACAATACATATACCTAAAATGAATAAAAAATAGTGAATAAACATAACACATATTAATATTACATATGATTATCCATATATATATATATATATATATATACACTGACCGACACTGACAGCCGTCTGGTACTACATTTTATAGTTTAGTTTATAGTATAGTTTAATTTATTTATAATTTAGTTTATTTTTAAATAAAATTAAATGTTCAAGAGAATAAAACAACAAAAATGTATATAATAATATATACATCATTAATATGTGTGTAGCAACAGCAGTAACTATAAGTACAATATTAATAATAGTATTAGTAATAGTATTAAATAGTATTAATACATACTATATTAATATTATATATACTAATATATATAATATTAATATACTGTTACGACCGACAAAGACAAATTCACACATGCATTTTATTACCTTCCGGCATTTAGACTTCTTTTGTTTACTTTGTGTTTAAAATTTGTGATTAGAAAACAGTCCATTGTGTATTGTAATCTTTTATCGCAGTCATTAGCCAGGTGTTTTGGACTAATTCTAGGAAATTCGGTCACGCGGTCGGGCAGAAATATTGCATCTATGCAGTATAAAGCAATGCCCCAATGGAGAGATCGGCAGTCGAGCGAGAACCACGAACGAAGCGAGACGTGAGTATATATCGGGAATATGTATTAGTGACGTTTGGCTTTGTTGTGTTTGGTTATACCTGTGTTATACGTATTTGTATAGTTCTAATAAAGTCTAATAATAGTTCTAATAAAGTCTAATAGTTCTAATAATAATTCCAACGGCATTTTAATTCGAGTTCTGCAACTCGTAACAATACTAATACACTAATAAGTAAACCTACATGTAATTAGTTAATAAAAAAATATTAGTGTGAGATAATATTCTCGTACCAGTTTTTTTTTAATGGAGAGTGACTTGCCTGTCTTACGTTTTCGGGCAATGATTTTCACAGCGGGACATAGGCTAGGTAGCCAGATGAAATAGGCCATCGGGACTTCCACTCATCGCACGAAACACAATAGGCTAATCGTTTCACGCCGATTTTCTGTGAGTGCATGGTATCGAGCTGCACAAAAACTATCATCAAGATTCCAGCATGGCTCTAATACGTACAATTGGCAAACACTAAATGAGTGCTGTACACCAATTGTATAAGTAAATTATTAGCATATCAAAAAACAAAATCCAAGGCCGAACTAATGATTGTTATCAAGCTAAAACAATTATTTAAGCAGCCACTTACTAGATTAAAAGGTCTTAGTGAGAAAAGATCTGATCATTTTATACATGAATAGATTGTCTGAGACGTCAAAGCAATTTTTTCTCGGTCGTGTTTGTTGCTGAGGCGAGATTATTGTCACTTTAAACGGAAATGGAGGGAGAGATGCTTTTATGACCTGCCGAATGTGGGAAATGATTCATATCAAGGTACTTAGGTGAACTTTGGTAATATAATAAGCCTTTTAATAGTGTTACTGGAAAAAACCTTGCTTTTAAGGTTCCGTGACAATTTTGTTAAAAACAGAACCCTTATCAAATGGTTAATGTCCGTCCATCTCTCTGTTCGTGTGTTTTTTTAAAGAACGGAACCCTTATGAAATAGTTAATGTCCGTTTATTTGTCTGCTCGTGTGTTTTTTGATAAGCACGGGACCCTTTTGAAGTGGTTAATGTCCGCTCATCTGTCTGCTCGTGTCTTTTTTGATAAGAACGGAACCCTTATGAAATGGTTTATGTCCATCCATCTGTCTACTCGCGTGTCTATCCTTTCTCAAAATCTATTGAGTACATACATGTAGATGAAATTTACTAAGGTGTAATCAATTCGAAATCGAGGGTTATTTTTTACTGCCTCAAGCAAGCAAACTGGCAGACGGAAACAAGAATGAAAAATATATATCCAAACAAGAACGGAGAAAGAATACGATTCCCTATGGCCGGGCGGCCTGTTGTAAGAGGCGACAAAACAACCCACAGCCAGATCGTAGGGTATTTGCCCGTCTAGATGGCTACCACCTCTGGTCTAAAGTATGCCACCATAACAACCTTGAGTTGTGTTTCGGCAATATAGGCCAGGTTTCACTCTCCCTTTGGAGTGCGGCAGCACATTGGTAGCCACATTTGATGTTACAAATGTTCATAGGCGATGGTCTGTCTGCCTGTCTGCTGAACTCATGCAATAATAAAATGTACGCAATCATGCATTACACTTAGAATGACATGAAGTCGGAACATCTTAATGCCTCTGGTTCATATGGAATAATGTTAATGTAAGCGACTGTGACCAAATACTTACTTATAGCGTTATGAAAATAACGTCCTTCACGATTTACCACATTAGTATATATACAAGAGTTATGTGTCAATGTTTAACATCATTAACAAATTCGTATCTCAAATAATGCATTACACCCTTGGCTATATCTGCACAAAACAAACATTAACATTCTCCCAGGTGCAGCAGATGCATAAGGAGGAACATCATGAAACAAATTAAATATTTTGCAAATTTATTTTCTTACCATTTTAACTGAAATTATGTCATAGGCTTCCACTCTGTCTATTTACAAAGTAAACAACAATTTTCGATAATGATGTTTAAACACAATTTTCCCTTGGAAATTATATTCGTATCGCTTAATTTCGAGCTGAGTCAAATGAGTTAATCAATTCGATTAATCTCAATCAAATCGCGTAATTTATAAACTAACTTCGTAATTGGAGATATCAGGTTGTTAAACTTTATTGGAGTAAAGGCCGTACTCGAAGAAACATAATGGTCCCTTATTCTTAAGCCATGGAAATTTAAATCCTAATTTTTTAATTTCATCCCGTTTTCATATTGACGTAATTTTTTGCGTGTGCTTGAATGGGTCCTCGGATGGTTCAGATTCACAATTGGAAACGGTAGGTGGCGCTGAGATTGAGTTCTTGGATCCTCCTATTTTTTTTATTGCAGGAGATCAGCAGACAGGCAGACGGCCCACTTGATGGAAAGCGGTTACCATCGCCTATGGACATTTGCAACAGCAAAGTTGCTACAAATGCGCTGCTGCTCTCTTAAAAGAAAACTGGAACTTAGTCACTAATGCCGGAACACAACTCAAGGTTGTTATGGCGACATACTTTAGATCAGGGGTGGTAGCCATCCAGTCGGGCAAATTCCCTACCGCCTGGCTGTGGGTTGTTAAGTCGCCTCTTACGACAGGCCGCCCGGACGCAGGAAATTGTATTCTTTCTCCGTTCCTGCACGGATAAAATCCTAATCTCCTGGACCTATTTTGATTAATCTTTTTTGTATGTTTGAGTGGATCTCTGGATGATTTAGATTCATTATTGTAACCGATAGGTGGCGGGTCGGGTTCTAAAATCCTCCAAATCTCCTGGACGATTTTGATAGTTTTATTTTTGTCTGTTTGAGTGAGTCCCCGGATGGTCTAGATTCACAATTAGAACAGGTAGGAGACACTAGAATCGGGTCCTAGATTTTTATTTTCACAAGGAAGGACAACGTCTGCCGGGACTGCGCTAGTCTTTATATCTTTTTGTCTGTTCGTGTGTATGTCACTGAACTTCTTCTAAATGGTTTGATACATCGTTTATCTCAATGTGCCGGTTTCATCACGATGTTTTCCTTGACCCTCAGCACGTGGTAATTGTAACAATATATTTTTTTTATTGCAGGAGATCAGCAGATAGGCACATGGCCCACTTGATGGAAAGCGGTTACCATCGCCTATGGACATTTGCAACACCAAAGGTGCTACAAATGCGCTGCTGCTCTCTTAAGTAAAACTGGAACCTGGTCACTATAGCCGGAACACAACTCAAGGTTGTTATGGCGACATACTTTAGACCAGAGGTGGTAGCCATCCAGTCGGGCAAATGCCCTACCACCTGGCTGTGGGTTGTTTTTTTATTTTTATTATTATTATTAACATATCTACGGAGTCGAGTTCCGTACCTTTTTTT
Organism: Dendrolimus kikuchii; assembly: GCA_019925095.2. Classification (NCBI taxonomy): domain Eukaryota; kingdom Metazoa; phylum Arthropoda; class Insecta; order Lepidoptera; family Lasiocampidae; genus Dendrolimus; species Dendrolimus kikuchii. Next base: position 17,881,666 of record CM034403.1, read on the forward strand.
ACAACTTAATTTCTATGAAAAATTTTAGAGTCCATGCACGCTTATTGTTTATTTTTGTTAGTGTGTGACTTAATTTAGTGATTTATATGTTATGGTGTACCTTAAGATTAACTTATTATATTGATTTATCCTATTTTTAATACTAAACTTATACTAATGTAGAGTGTATCTGTTACATGCTGGTGTTGTGAGGAAGTGCATGTGCAGTGTTGGCCTTATATCTATACTTATATATAGTCCTATCTAGTGCCATGTGTGTTGGTTTTTTCTTTTCTGTGTCTGGGTTATTAATTTTTAGGCTCTTTGTGTGTCTTGGTTTGTTTGTGAAGTGTGCGTGTAATGCAATGCGATGGTAGTGCGCGTAGGTTTGAGTATGTGTATAAGTTTTATTGTTAGGCTGTGGGTTGTTAAGTCGCCTCTTACGACAGGCCGCCCGACCGCAGGAAATTGTATTCTTTCTCCGTTCCTGCACGGATATATACAGATTATTAGGACATTACGCTAAAAACCGGTTAAGTGGTGCATCCTTTCAGGCCACGATTCGAACCCACATCTCTTTTGAAACGCAAATTTGTAACTAGAGAGTGCGCTAAGTGATAAGAGCTGCGTGTTACGGAAATGAATATGCTGCGGTGGGTGTGTGGAGTCACACAGAAGAACCGTGACAAAAACTCCCGCATCCGTGGCATTATTCTCGTCCGCGACATAGCAGACAAACTGCAAGAGAATACGCTGGTACGGCCACATTTTATGGAAATGGGCTAGTTACGTGGGGAACAAATGTCTAGCAATGGTGACTCCGCCAGGTCTCGGTCGAAGGGGAAGGCCAAGACATGCTAATTTGACGTTGTGAAGGACGATATTCACACCAACGGTCTCAATACAAAGGATGCCAAAGACTGCCCGAAGTGGAGAAGAAAGGGGATAAGCTGACCCGGGACATCGAAACGAGCGCTCCGAACGCAACCAGAAATTAACGCTCAGATGATGATGACGATGATGAGTGTTACGAACTAAACTACTGCCAAATGACTGCATCCTATTATTAATTACACCAGCCCACAAAAAAGTGGTTTCTACTTTTGACCAGACCCATTTATTCTAACTAGTGGTCGCCTGTGGTCGAAATTCGACCATAATAATTAATTTAAATTATAAATTTGAACACTATTAAGGTTCTGTTAATATGATATTCCTCAAAAAAAATATCATTAAAAATCATCAGTCTAGCCATTAATTTGTTATGATCTTTCCCGGTCAATTTCGGCAATGGTGACTGCATTTAAGCTCATTTTCATTTGTTTGATTTAGAATGAATTATTTTTGTGTGTGTTCAAGTGGGCCCCGGGATGGTTTACATTCACGATTGGACCCGGTAGGTAGCGCCGCTGAAAACCTCTTTAACGATGGGACCGTTTTCGATGAGATTTTTTGTTTTTCAAGTAGATTCGAGAATGCTTTAGATTAACAATTGGTCTCGGTTGATGGCGCTGCTATCGGTTTCTAGATTTTTATTTTTTAAGGGCAAGACAACATCTGCCGGGTACAGCTAGTAGTATACAGATAAGTGTGCGAAATTTCATATTCCTCCGTCCACGCAATTTTCGTAAAAAGGGGTACAGAGTTTTTGCTTCATGTATGTAGATATATTTCGATGCACTAAATCCGAATCTGGGGTCAGTTTGGTCCGATTCAGCCCAATTTCAGATTCAGATTCAGCGCATCGAAATACATACATATAAATAGAATGGGTCTGGTCAAAACACCACTTTTTGATTTGTGGGCCAGTGTAATTTATTTGCGCCAAATATTACACTTACTTGCACACGCGTTATCCCTACAAGTTGCCTATATTGAAAGTTCTGAAAGGGCGGCTTAATTTTGCCTGGACTTTAAACACGGGCCTAATAAGCTATCAATAACCGATCAATTCACGTTCAACCTCCAATCCATCGATCCGATTGTCGCGCCCCGATTGAACCGTCTTATTAATTGTTAAATTAAACTTTCAATTGATCTCCATTACTGTTTATAAAACTTCGATATTAAATGAACACGATGTATATCTATATGATTAAATACTGATTGCCAGAGACGCGGGTGTTGTAAAATCATTTGTTGGAGATGTTTAAGTATATTGAATCTGTCAGTTAAGTAAAATGTTACTTTTAGAGCTGCCATAATAATTCCGTAGTATGGCATCAGACAAAGACCTGCAATTGCTGAGGTATTTTGGGGGTTTATGAAGGGTACATTCACTTAATGCCTATTTGCTTGAAAGTTGTTCTAACATTAGAGTATTTTGGGAACTTGATAATGGCTTGAGTAACATAACATTGTATTACATAATCATGGTAATGCCGCATAAACCAAATTCGCTTTCTATGATAGCAATGAAATCTGAACTTTGATTTTCTGGCCCGGCGTGTGATCGTATTACACTTATAAATATCTACAATATAACAAAAATTCTAAACATGCCGTGTAGAGGCACGACATGTTTAGAATTAAATAGCTTCAATGTACAGACATTTTTATTTATTTACCTATTTATTTAGCTTAAATGAGGATTATTAACAAAAAATAGTAACGATGTAAAGTATTAGATCGAAGCATATTGTGCAATATTCGGCGACATTGAAGCATTTCAAAAAAAGCAACTGAAAGACGTAGACACATATAAACGAGAACACGATGCATTATTTTTTAAATTTCTTGTCAGTTTGTCTGTTTGTTCGGCATTCATGTAAAAAATACTAGGCCGATTTTGATGCGGGTTTCACTGATTAACAGCAAAATCATAGACTTAAAATCTGCGATACTTTTTATACTGGGAATCCCGCGGAAAAATTTCTGAGAATTATTTAAACTGGCCAGATTCAAAGAAATCGAATTACAATGTGATTTTTTTCACTGATCTATAGCAAATTTTATGTAATAAAATGTGTGATTTTTTTTATCCCGGGAACTCCGCGGCAATTTTCCCGGCAGCGGTTTATAGTTGTTCGGGTGCACAAAAATTTGCTTATTTCTACAGTTTTCACTAAAACGATAGCTTACATTCTTTTTTAAACGCTGCGGTACCTTGTCTCCCGGGAATCCCGCGGGAATTTTAAATCCGTGGACGAAGTGGCGGGCATATCCTAATAATATATATAACTACAATAAACTTTAGGTTATGTTGGAGCACGCACGGGGAGAGACGCGCGGAGAAGGAGGGGCCGCCCCACGACCACGGCTGGGCCGCAGGCGGCGGCTGCCGTGGGATCGCGGAACACTCGTCCGCACGACGGCTAGTGCGACGGACGACTATAAATTATATATTATAACTACCAATAAACCAGCATCTATCTATACATCTATCTTTTATACAGTCCACAATAATTAAACCACCTCAGCAGTGTGTCTGCTAGATAGGCATACTCTTCTACAGTTATGACTATACTATCTATATATATACACTATAAGACACTTGGTGTCTGGCTTCAAGCACTTTGATTTTCTTCTGCATAATAATCTTAGATCATATAAACGTCTAGATCACGCATCAATTGCACAAAAACGTCCCAAAACAAGTGCACCAATATTGGTGCACTGGCTTCAGTGGCTTCCCACGCTTGTTAGTGTCGTTTCGATTACTTTACTGGTTAGAGCTCTCGGAAAAAAAATCATTATGCCGGCCTACGCTATTAAAATGTGTCTGAACTATTTTAAAACGGAAAAGGATAAAGGTAAGATGTCATTTAATCGGAAAACTTAACACTTTTCTCATGATTTCTTTGTAAAAACGTGAAATTTAATTTCGACATTTTCAAGGTTATCGAATTGATTGATGTTGTCAGGTGACAAGTGCGACTTGTTTTCCAAAATTTGGGGACTTTTGTTACGATTTTTTTTATTTATGAAATATGAATAATTGAAAAAATCTATAGAAAACAGACATGTAATGTTTGTGTATCCGGTTTTCTTAAACTAGTTTATATTACGTTTTAGACTTCCTACGGATCCAATTGTAGCATATTGTTTGAGAAAGAGATGGATTTTGAAAGAAAATATTTTGAATCATTTTCGGAATTATTTTTGCACTGTTTTTTATATTTTCTTATCACCGGCACAGTTGTATTGAAATAAAGTACCTGAAATAATTATATATGATCGTGACCGATAAGATGTAAGTTGTGTGAAGGATAATTAGAAAATTTAAGAATACTTAACCACCATATAAAATTATTTCTAATCTAACCTTAGCGCTTTGGACAATATAAACTTTTTAATGTAACCTTATGACGTTTGACATAGAATTGACAGAATGCGTGCTGCAAATATCGTCAAAGAGGATGTAAAAAAAACTGAATATCGTTTAAAGCAGATGCTTCGGTCGGAGTTATCTGTACTAATGTTATAAAGAGGTAAAGTTTGTAAGTTTGTGACGTTGTAGGGGATAATCTCGGGATCTACTAAACCGATTTTAAAAATTGTTTTACTGTTGGAAAGCTACGTTAACAGGGAGTGTCATAAGCTATATAACATGACGCTTTATACCACGGGAACAGGACAGACCGCGGGTGAATCCGCTCCGGGCGGTAATATTATAGATAACTTTTTATTGTCATAATTAAGATATTAAATTTTGTGTATATTCTGTTAGCTGCATCTCCATTAATTCCTAATAAAGAAATAATTTAATATATTAATATGATAAAAAACAAATTTTAGTTAATAAAATAATCAAACTGAACTAGTTTCAATTAAAACTTTTGGATATGAATATTTTTATTTTTATAATAGCCCTTTTCAAGTGGTTTAGTTGCTCTTAAGTCCCTGCATTAAACTATCCCGTGTACCTACCCCATAGTTCCTACTACTGATATAAACTTTGGATTACACATAAAGCCTAATACCCAATATAAACCTATCGAATCGTTCCAAGTCTACTATTACAAATGATTTCACTGATTTTTAGCGCAAGATAATCTTTGGGTTATAAATAGTCATCTAATAACCTTCGTGAACATGATGTGTAACACAAAAATAATTTGCCATTATGAATAGTTTTTTTATAATTATTACATTAGTATTGGTAATTAACAGACTTATAAATATGTACTAATTATCTGTACAAGCATTTTATCTGAGTAATATTAAATTATAACACATAAAGCGATTAAATCATAACGATCATTTAAACTTTTCACTTACATAAAAAAATATTTAATTATAAAAAATGGGGTAATATTTTTTTCCTGATATCCCGAAAACGCAGAGTGAATTTAGCAACGCTTCGCGTTTTTGATGCCGTTTTTGGCGATGTTGTTAGCGCTAATCATCAAAATCTAAACATCGTCGAAACACAAATGCAGTTTGCGATATATTGCCGATTTATAGTGATATCGGTGCACTAATGGACGGTAATGAAAGGTAATTCGGTTGCGAACTTCTTGATACGGTTGGAACAGTGTTTCAAATAATAGTAGTGATTTGAAATTGCTTTAAATGCAACAGAATAAATTGTACCTACCTCGAATTAAATATCAGTGTGGCGGCCCAGCGTGGTAACATAGCTTTTTCGACATCTAAATTAAACAACAAAGTGACCGTGGTTGAATATTTTAGTTAAATGTGTGTCTTTATACATATACTTAATTTTTTTTATGAATTTATAATTTTCTTTATAGTTACTTATACTTACAGTACCCCTCAACTAAATACAGAATTAACACACCTGTACATACGTCTTGTTTTTACAATAACTCTTTTACCGTCCAGGCTGTGCGTCGTTGGAATGAGCTACCTATTGCTATAATGCAAGCCAAATCCTTAAAGTGTTTTGAAAATCAGGGTCAAAAGCATTACTTCTCTATTGTGTATTCCTGACACTGTTATATATATATGTATGTTTGTATTGTCATATGTATATATACGTATGTGAATATATTTTATATTCTTTGTGGACTTATATGTATTGTGTATACTGATCATTTATCATTATTTATAAACTGCACTACCGTCAGTATTAACAATCCATTAATCCCTGTCAAGGGTTGCCTGGAAGAGATCGCTTTTTAGCGACAAGGCCGCGCGTTGTACACAACACAACACTTGTATTTTTTATTTCTGTTTATGTATGTTTTGGTGTACAATAAAATGTTATTATTATATTATCTTTCTTTCTTACTTGAGTATATTTGACCAAAGAACATTCCATTAAAACTAGTCTTTCAATCAAGTTAAAAACACTACCAAAAAATGTTGGTTCTAAATTTCAAGCACCATATTAGAGTTGCCATATAAGAAGACAACGCGTCAAGGCTTTTGGAAAGGACCCCCTACTACTACTTTATTAATGTTAGTTAAATGTAGTTCATTTTTAGCATCTAAATTATTCTTAAATTTAAAGTTTTTGTGGGAATTGTACAATAGTTTATAACAACTGTTGTTTCAGTAACTAAAAGAAAGATTACACTTGGTCTTTGCTACGGTTTGCTAGGATAGTACTAAAACGAGTTTAATATGATATTCTTCAAATATGTACAAAATTAAACTGTTAACTTAATTTTAACCTTGTCGTAGCATCGCGCCGTAGCATTTCGTAGCACGACGTAGTACAGTTACAGTTTTGCAAAAATAAACGTTTACGGAAGTTTATGGCTAATGTCACAACATAACCAAATATATAGCTAGAATACATGCATACCTATTATCACCTAAGACTTTCGTCACGATCATGAGACATAGCGCCGACGTATAATTGAGTCGGGCGCCGGCACAGATTGCATATCAATACAATACAATACGTCGCATTTGCCCGTAATTGAGCTTATTGAACGCAATAACGTAATGGAATTTATTGTGTTATATCAATACGTCGATATGTGATTGAGACGGCGCAACTTGCAATTGAACGTTGGACTGACGGATTGCGGTCGACGTTGCCTATAGACGTATGCAACAGCAAGGAATGTCGCTAACGCATTGCTATCCTCTAACACATTTTATAATACAATAATAATAATTCATTTATTTCAGAAAATCTACTATGTCCTTATTATACAATTTTATATTATAAAATTATTTCAATGTTATCAAAGTTCAAATCTCAAATTAATTCACGGCACAACAATTAATTAATAAGACAAATACTAAGGCATTACAACCGCGTCACTATAATAATTATCAATGTTTCTACTCCACGGTTAGTTATATATCGCTTCTATGATTTCATATTAAAGATCTGACACTATCATCTCAATCGAAGCTTTGCCTGATTTCGGTATTCTGTTCATTGTAATGGTGATTCCGTCTTTATAAATATTTATAAGCAAAACTTCGCGAAATAAATGTTTAAATTTTTTGTAGCTTTTCAATATTAATTTCGGCTAACGCCATTTCGCTAAGGGTAATAGCATTTTTTCTAATATTATTCTGTCGCAACGATATCGAGAAGATATTGTGGATTTAATAGAGTACGACTTTTTGACACTATCGCAACGGAATCGTACTTTGAATATGTTCACAACGCCAATATAATGAAATAGCAGAATTAGGCCCCTGAAAGCGATTCATTCCTATTACGTTATAATTTATTTTCTTTTATAGAGAATATATAATATTCTAGATAGAGAATATATAATAAATAATTGACGGCCTCTGTGGTTGAGCGGGCAAGCCTTTGCCGGCGTATCTCACTGCAACGCAGAGGTTCCGGGTTCAATTCTTGGTATAGTAAATTTCGGAAACGTATTTTCTCCGTTATTTACTATGGTCTGAGTGTCTGGGATCGGCCCCAGAGTAGTCCGTTGTATATCACCCATAACACAAGCGTAATTTGCTTAATTTGGGGATATACAATATGTGTTTGTCTGCCGATTTAAAAAAATATATATACAATGGTCTAGTAAAAATTAGGAAAATTAAAGATTTTAACAAAAAAAAAATATAGCAAATATATTTTAAGAAATAGTGTGAGAATCAGTTTTTAATAATGGTTGGAGTGGAGGAGCCTTTGAAAACTGTTAATAACTACAAATGTAACTGCGACATAATGTATAACTTTGGAGTTAAGTTTATTTATACAGATACCTATATATTTTTTATTGCATGAGTTTATCAGCTGACAGGCAAACAGCCCACCTGATGGAAAGCGGTTACCATCGCCTATGGACATTTACAACACCAAAGGTGCTACAAATGCGTTGCTGCTCTCTCAAGGAAGACTGGAACCTGGCCACTAATGCCGGAACACACCTCAAGATTGTTATGGCGGCATGCTCTAAACCAGGGATGGTAGCCTACCACCTGGCTGTGGGTTGTTTTGTCGCCTCATACAACAGGTCGCCCGGCCGCAGGGAATTGTATTCTTACTCCGTTCCGGCACTCACTCATTGCTGAAAATAAGTTATTCCTGCTTCTCTTTTTTAAACGTTCGCTGTGAAGACGGAATTCCTCTTTCCTATTTCTCTACACTACATGCGGTCTTCGGCATTTCTTATTTTACTATTGAAGCGCAACTAAGAGGACGAATGTTAAAACAATATAATTAAGTGCTGTCGACACGAAAGATACCTTATCATTTTAATTGCTTATCACACATAAGTCAGTTTGCGAATAATTATTTTACTAAAAACAGGGATAGGAATTTAACGCTTTCTGTTTCTCTCTCACTTCTCTTAAAAGTATAATTTAATTTTTTATATAGAGAGTGAATTTTTCAAGTGGGCCTTCAGGGCCAAATCCTAAGCTATGCAAAATAATGAAAAACGCTCAAAGGAGTCTTGCTCCGCTCGGCCGCGCGAGGCAGATTTTTACGAAAACTGATGTTAAAAAATCAATTACCCTTGTCAGGAATTGAACCCGCAGTTTTTGGTAAAAAATTACATTCTGTATTACTACACTAATCCATAGCGTAGCTTGTAAGGATCAATTTCTATGAAGGACTGTCAAACGACAAACCAAAGGAAAGGATTGTTTTTGAACAAAATGTTATATTTTCCATACATTAATAAACATCGAATTGCGCTGGTTATCTTGTCGCATTTCATTTTCACGCAATTAATGCTTACCTATTGAATGATTTGATTAGTTGGCGTAAAATAACGTGCGTTTCGAATATTCATTTATGATAGATGCCTATTAAAAATAGAATAATTTTCATCATTTCCATATTGCGTAAAATGAGGTGCTTTAGTTTTTGTACTTAGTTGAAAACACTTAATCACTGATGTAAGCAAGTCTTTAATTCTTTTTCATTCATTTAAACTTTGTGCTCAAACATGAGGCCGATAAAAAGACAGTCTTTTTTAAACTGGAATATAGATTCAACAAATAATTACTATAATAGGTGATATATATAATAAATATTCCCAATATTAGTTTTTACTAATTATTATTGACATTCGTATGAAAAATATAATTTTAGATTTTGTCTAATTTTTTAATAGACTTCGTATAATTTTGAATGATTTTAAAAAATTGTTAACAGTCGCCAAGATTTAGTACCATAATGCACACCTTGCTAATAAACTTCCACCGATAACCTTATTGATAGTCGCTTTTTATTCAAACTAAATTCCACTGGATAACATTTTCTGAAAGTCATACATATAAGTTAAAAATTAAGTTTACGTCCTATTCTATGTACACCGCTTCGTAACGTGTTATCGATGTAAATAAAATTTACCTTATTAGCGTCCGAAAATATTTTGTTGCGTTGTGGGCGGGAAGTTTTCCCGCCTAATCCGCGTGAAAATGAACGTTACTCGCGGTCACCGCGTGGCCACTGTCATTGCGAGCACGCGCCACTCGCGTCACCGGCAGACTGCGTCAGGCAGGCTGGTTAGTGCCGAACGCACCGCACTACACCCTACTGGGTTGCCGAAACCGCCCTCGGCAAACAAAACCCCACCCGTAAAGAGCATTTTAGCCTCCCCGCACCCGCGCGCTGATTTAATAGCGCGCGCGGGCACTGATTCACTTACCCGAACTCACCTACCGACTCCTCTCTCGCTCTTACCAATGATATACTCTATACACCTGTCCTGCACACACACGAATACGACATTAAAAAGAGACGGTAGACGGTCCCGCGGACACTTGGTTCTTCCAACTCGATTTGCATGCAAGCGGAGGTCGCTCCGCAAACTTTATGTCCTCATTTCGTAAATTATTAAGGCGTTTGGAAATACTTTTAACGGTATGCTTGTTGCTGGGCCCGCCAAAAAATATTACTTCAAAAACGAGCTTTAAATTGAGTGACCGGTTGAATTAGCGCGCGGAACATACACCGCCGAATTGAATCAGCTCTTGTTTTCCTCCGATTCCATGTCGTCTTGAGATTTTTTATAATTTATAAAAAAATAGGATCCATATAACACAAATATTAACTTCTAAATTATGGACTGATAGTAAAAAGTGTAATAACAAGTTAAGAAAGGAATTTCAAGGTGGTTTTTATGTGTAGAAAGAATGCATGAAAGAAGACTGATACTTATAACAATTGTATGACAATAATGTGTATGGTAGAGATAGTGTCAGTAGATCGCGACGTACTAACCACGATCAAATCATCGATGTATGGAAGAATAGTCAGGTAGAAAGCACCTGTAATAAATATGTATATACGTGAAAAGAAATAGGTAAAGCAAAAGATCTATCGTTACTAGCTACATCTGTGGATAACAGGCGTGATATTGTATATGTATGTTTATGTGGGTAGGTATAGTACATATATAGGTATACAACTGATAGTTGTCCAAACAATTTGAATTATCGAAGACTGGACACATGTATCTACTGTAATCCTTCATAAAGAAGCTGTTTGTCTGTAAGTATACGTAATCTACTATAACAAGTGATACTCTGATGAACTTACCTTTGGAGTTGGTACCTCTGTTATCGTTCTTTTACTGTACCTCTCGATTAAATATCACCCAGAGTTAGTTTAGGCTCGGATTTTCTACACCAAAGAACAAACGATTTTGCATACCTTACGTATGATAATTATTTATTAAAGGATTTCCGTCCTGTGGTTTTCTCAAAGTATTGAAACATTGCTCAAGAAGTTCTCGATAAGCAACTTAACAACATAATGATGATACATGTTATGGATGGTATCAAACGGTCACTTCATAGCCAAATACCTTTTGTAAAATAATTATTTACCTTCTGGTCTCAGCGGAAGATCAGCGCTGACTGTAACTGATCCACAGGGAAATGAGATTTATAGATATCCAATTCTTGAAAGTTTCTTCTTAATTTTGAGTTTGGTTTATAGTAACCAGTCTTAAAATATTAAAATGTCCTAGATCCACACTAACATAATATAAATGACCAAGTAACTTAGTACGTTTTATATATTTTGACGATTAAGCTGCTGAAAAAAATTTGATGAAATTTGACAAGAAAATAGATCATATCCCAAGAAGGCTACAGACTACCTTTTATCTAAATAAAATTTTGAAAGGGGTGAAATAGTGTATGAAAATATATAGGTGAGGCTGATTCATAATTCCTCGAGCTAGAGATACGAAAATTCACATTTAGCTAACTTAAAGCAGTAATTTTGGTAAGTAATGAATATATTTGTATATGTGCAGGATTACGGTAGTATTTTTACTTTATGCAGGAAATAAAAATAAACGCGATTGAAGTCACGGGTCATATCTAGTAAATCAATAGATATATTCCTTTCTTTAAATGCGTAAGTTAAATCTGCATGATAAAAACCGAAACATTAGATGTCTGCAATGTATGAAAGCCACTAAAATGCATAAGCCGATTAACTTCTTTGTATGTTTGGGTCTCCTCAACCTAGATAAAGGTTTACGAGATGAACAATGTGTGAAACTCGGTAATCTGCCTAAAACAAGCGTGGAAGGTATACCATCCGTTACCCTATACATGAGGAGACCTGCGTCTAACAATCGGATGCTTATGGGCTCATATTAGTAAGAATCTTTTATGAAAAGCCAAATTATATCTGTAAAGACACGCTTGGCTGTCCATCAAGGGGTGTTGATTCCAACACTAATGTATGGCAGTGAAAGTTGGGTGTGGCACAAGAAACATGAAAGTAGAATAAATACTATCCGTGCAGGAACGGAGAAAGAATACAATTTCCTGCGGCCGGGCGGCCTGTCGTAAGAGGCGACTTAACAACCCATAGCCAGGTGGTAGGGCATTTGCCCGACTGGATGGCTACCACCCCTGGTCTAAAGTATGTCGCCATAACAACCTTGAGTTGTGTTCCGGCATTAGTGACCAGGTTCCAGTCTCCCTTAAGAGAGCAGCAGCGCATTTGTAGCACCTTTGGTGTTGCAAATGTCCATAGGCGATGGTAACCGCTTTCCATCAAGTGGGCCGTCTGCCTATCTGCTGATCTCCTGCAATAAAAAAAAAATGCAGTTGAAATGAGAACTTTGAGAAATATATGTGAGGTAAGCATGAATGATATAATACGGAATAGTGTAATAAGGGAACGTTGTGGATTGAAAGACGATGTAATAACAAAAGTTGAAAAAAGAATGTTAAGGTGGTTAGAGCATGAAAACAGAATCACAAAACAAGTGTATAACAGTACTGTGAATGGTAGAGTTGGTACCGGTAGACCACGACGTACAGATCATGTTCAAATAACAGAAATGTTAAAACTAGGTTAAGTAAAAAGCATATCAAACAAACTTGCATGTATGAAGAAATTAAAGAAAGTAGTTGAAGCGAAAGTTGTTTGTCGCAAGTGGATATCTATAGTCTCTGCCTACCCCCATGGGAAACAGGCGTGATAATATGTATGTATGTATGCATTAATAAACAGAAAGAAACAGAAAAATATTTAAGACAGTTACACTAAAATAAAACATAGCGTTAACAACTATAAACTTACAGAAAGGAGTTTGTCCTAAAAGGGATATCACTCTCAGCACAATTGTAGTACTAGTAGTGTCAACCAGCGCTCAACAAATAAGTACCCATTTTCACAAAACATATTTACGATACCACCTTATTAGGTATATATTAGTAATTTGGGTTTTTTTTGATATTAGGTTATAACCTAAGACCGAAAAAATCCCAAATTACTAATAGAGATTAAACCTATCCAATTTGTTACAATTGTGTTATTTGCAATGAGTAAACTTCTGATGGTATCCGTGACTCCTTTACTAAATACGGTTCGCCCGGTATTCGGTTACTACAGCCCTTACCATCGGCAGATTTCATTCTCTTCTTAAATAACCAGCCACAGGGCATTAAACCTGCAATAGCAATAATTATAGTGTCAGAATGGTAGATATTTATCATAATAGTTATTGCTTTTATATGAAAAAATAACCATTATTGTGCCATAATGACGTCAGTGATCGACCAGTTCGACAATTTTTTTCAATTCTTCCTTCCAGACGAACATAATTGTCCGGGCTTTTGCTTGTTTTTTATATATTTACTAGCGGTCACGGCAGACGTTGTCCTACCCTGAAAAAATAATAATCTAGTACTCGATTCTAGTGCCTCCTACCGGTTCCAATTGTGATTCTAAACCATCCGCGGACACGCTCAAATACACACAAAAATCTCATTAAAATCCATTCAGTAGTTTCGGACTTCATCGCAGTCAAACACTGTGACAGGGAATTTATATATATATATATATATATATATATATATATATATATATATATATATATATATACATATATATATATATATAGATTTATCTTTTTCCTCTGTTTATTCAAAAATCTTACAATGGGATGGGTCCTTACAATCTAGAAGAAACTTCTTTATTTAATTTCTTATTATTATACTAAAGTTTAGGTACATGTGTTACTTTCTTCTTATTACATTTCTATTTTTATTTTTGTTACATTTTCTGAATTTTTTGACTTTGGAGACTGGAGTATTTTATCTAATCCTATTTTCTGGAATCTATTTTGACAATATTGTATTCTCAAAGGACGATCTTGTAGCGCGGCTAATGCTATGCCCCGCCGGCCAAGGCCCATCTGTTATTGTTGGAAATTTGTATATATTCTTTGTACGTGTCGGGAATCGTTTGCGACCTCTATTATTGCATAGAGCCATCTATTGACTTGTAAGTGTTCTACTACGTAATAATAAATAATAGGTACTATGTAGCCATTGTTGCCAACTTAGCACTTTCGGCGCTAGAACTAACGCTTTTTCGTATCTAATGCCTAAAAAATATTAACGCTTAGCGTTTTTTTTTTTATATTCTTCTCTTTAAACAGCGATAACGTTGTGAAGCGATCTACATAGAATAGGAAAGTAGACTTAATTTTTAACTTTTATGTTGGACCTTCAAAAAATGATGTCTAGTGGAATTTATTTTTAATAAATTTTGAATTACAATTTAGGTATAGAGTATAAGAAACGCGAATAAAAGAAAGCAAAATGTGTATTAAAATGATTATGCCCTTCACTTATTTCAAAGTGAAATAAATCCGAGAAACGATAGTAGCAAACCTTCTCTCGATTAAAGCAATTAACTAATTTACTCATATCTCGTAATGAAGTATTTGATACCTTTATAGAAGCCCTTAAATAAAAGATTAATAATTTAAGAAGTTAAATAATTACTTCTTGAATTATTTCTATTCATATAAATATCTTTACACAATTTCCCAAGTAAAAATAAGAAGACGATTATTATCAAATATACTTGGACAATCCAAAATAAGCATCTTAATCCTTTATAAGCAATCGTTTCAACGTCTGATTCTTTAATCAGAGCGCTGATTCAAAATTTACTTGTCTTGTATACTCCTCGACAAGTTTAACTTTGCTGTTCTGGAATGATTTTCTGAGACAACATCGACCTTATTACCCATATAAAACGAGTCAAAAACTGTATGGAAACGAACTTTTAAAAGAAAAGAAATCGCGGTAGAGGTGTAAGTGACAATAAAACGGGAGCTTAGCTCTCGGGGCCGTCTTGAAGTGGAACGGCGGAGGCTGAGGGGGTCGCGGGCTAGGGAACTTAAAGAGAAACTGCGAGATGTGTATCTGTCTCTTTCTATCAAGACTAAACCAACTCGCGTTCATCCGTATTATTCCTTGCTTGTCCGCAACACGCCTTGCTACAAACAAACTCTACATAATTTATTTTCATCGGGCACACTTAAAAAATTGGCTCGGTACAAAGTTATCTGGTGAAATGTGAGTTTGCGGGAGCATTCCGCCCAATGAAAATTATATGGTAGGATTATTTCATTCGTATTCGAATCGTCCTTTAATAGCCGCATGAGTTTAATGGTCCGTAGAAAGTCCCGCGCCATTGTCCGCGCCGCGCCGTTTTCATTTACGCGTTGAATTTATACCCCTACAAAGTTGAACGTGCTTACAGGGGTGGCGCTGATGTCTATGACAGATTTTGTAACTCATTCAAAATTGTAGAGCTATAATTTAGTTCCAGATTTATCCGTGGATACTGTTAAACTTGTTGAAGTATATATTGCGAGAATTTTATTGCCCCGCAGTTGAGTTTTGCTGTTTATATCTCCATACATATTCAATGAATATTTTTAACATCCTGTCATAATATCATAAAGTTATATTTTTTGCAGTGCCATATCTGAATGTGTTTAAACTATGATTAAGAGTATATGACCGTTATTTAAGTATTTGCTTTAAATAATCGCATTTTTTTATTAAATGACTTTTTATATTTCACTATTCTATAGATAGGTAAATATATTGACAACAAGTGGCGGCGCAAGAACTAATTATCACGTAAACAACATACATGTTGCGAGGGTCTCTGATAATGTAAAAAGATTACTTTGAAAAAACTAGGTACTCGAGGAATTGGGAACATCCTTCTTTTATAGAAGTCGATAAAAACAATTAAAACATAATTTTTATTTTTTTATGAACAATCTAAAAGCTACAAAAAGACCAGGAATTTTCTTTTGTAGGGGCACACAGTGTCCTTAAAGGAAATTTCAGTCTTAAGTTTTATGGAATGACCAAGCAGTATCTTAAAAATCATTTAATTTCTCTTTCCTGTGATAGTGCTGCTGTTATGCTTAGTTAATCGAATGGAGTTGTAAAACTCATACGAGATGAATATCCATCCATAATAGTTTGGAACTGCGCTAATGATCGTTTGAAACTAGCAATAAATAAAACGGTCAAATGTATCGGTGAAATTAATAAATTCACTTCTCGTTTTATTTCTAAGATATTATGTTTTTAAACAATAAAAAAATAATTTACTTCGATTTTTTCCTCAAAGCAAGGGGGGGAGGGGTACAAAAAATGATGGACTTATTACAACTTTCGAGAATTAGCGTGCCCCCAAAAAATAAATGACAAAAAAAGGCCTAAAAAAGATTATACATCTATACTAATATTATAAAGCTGAAAAGTTTGTTTGTTTGTTTGTTTAAACGCGCTAATCTCAGGAACCGCTGGTCCAATTTGAAAAATTCTTTCAGTGTTGAATAGTACATTTATCGAGGAAGGCTATAAGCTTATTATATTTAAAAAAAAAATAGGTATCCTTACTAAAAGTCCAATAATGTAACCCAAGGTGTAAAAAAATGACCCGAAAAAATCCTTACACGGCGTGCGTTGCGAAAACTATTGATTATAGAACAAAACAATGTACTACCACTTTGCAGAACATATAATTGTCTACAAAAAATATCGCGTAACCATATGTCTAACTATTGTAGTTATCTCACAATAAGTGTTTTCTTTTATTGTTTTAAATAATTAAAATGCCGTCGCTTCAAAAACTCTTTATTTCGTACCTTGGTATTAATCCTTATCAAAATAAATTACTCCATATTCCAGACGAATTCAATACCTTTCTAGAAATTTTTGAATCATTCAATTCGGACGTTTCATTCAAAAGATATCGCGATATTTAAAATGTAAGTATTAGTGTTGTAGCCAAATATACTAATATTGTTTGATTGAACGCGCTAATCTCAGGAACTACTGGTCTGATTTAAAAAATTCTTTCAGTGTTGGATAGCCCATTTATCGAGGAAGAAACTACCAATAGGAGCGGAGAACCAATGAAGAATGTTTCAAAATCGGAGGGTTTTAAAAGCAAATTCCACGCGGACGACGTCGCGGCCACAGCTAGTAAATTATATACACACTATACACAATTTGGTATGAGAAATGATCATGGTTTTACGACGAATAAACTTTTTCGAATTTCGAACGATTCGAAGGGCCCTAAAGAGTGCCAGGCGGTAGACGAAGGCCCATGTCGCCCACGCTTTACACCGCTTCTGTTGACAACTTTACCTCTACCTACAAGTGTCTTCTTCTTTAGATATCACCATCAAAATTACATTTTTAGAAGTCTGTAATCTATTCAGATTTGAAAGCTACACAATTTTTGACGGCAACTTTGCTGTGCACCCGTTATTTTTCGAAAAACTAATCTGCTTATAAATAAACGACTCGTACCTAGGTAATTTTGTAGATAAGATTTTGAGGTTTACAGCATAAAATTTGCATTTGTGTGAACATCTTAAGCTTAAATAAAACGAGCTACTATAAAATACTTCCTTGTTTACCTACTAAATCTTGAATAAGTACTTTTTTTATAACAATCGGCAGACAAACATTCATTAATACGATTAGTTGACACTGACGAGATCTGCAAACCGTGCGTAGTCTTATTTAAAAGAAGAAGATAACATATAAAATGGAAACTTTATTTATTTTCTTTACATAATACCTATTACGCTACCTACACGTTTCCCATCAATTGAAAATACTTTTTATTTCATCATTGCTTAATTTATAGATAAGTTAAACCAACATTTGGCTTAATTTGTATTTAAATGACTATTTATATACTAAAAAAATTAAACTGTTCGTCAGTTAACCTCTTTAACGGCGTAAAAGATTGGAATGAATTTTTAGGGATTACCAAAAAAAATGTTACCAGCTTAATTTATTGTGTATGTTTGATTTCGGTATCTAGCAGGTTTTATAAAATATGAATATAATGTAAAGTATAAAGTAATTTAACATTATTAATATGTCTGTCATGTTAGTCTACTAATTGCCAAGGCAGTAAAGAAGGACCAAAATCATACCTACGAACTACAAAACAAAGTCATTCGAACATATTTTATAAGTATTAAGTAAATTAGCCTAAATCATGCAGATAATAAAACCTAAACAGAAACTAAACTTACTAGAAATATACAAATAAATACAAAAAATTAAGTAAGTTGTAAATAATATAAGTGAGACTATGTAACAACTATGTGAGCTATGTTGGGTGTTTCTCTTATAGATAAAATTAGAAATGAGGATATCCGTAAGAGAACCAAGGTAACCGACATAGCTCGCAAAATTAACAAGATGTAGTTAGTGACAGTCGGCCGGTCATGTCTGCCGCAGGATCGATGGCCGATGGAGCAGACGAGTCCTGGAGTGTAAACCGCGTCTCGGTAAACGTAATGTCGGACGCCCTCCAGTCCGATGGGCCGACGACGTCTGCAAGGTCGCCGGTAGGCGCTGGATGAGGAAGTCAAAGGACAGGGATGAGTGGCGCCGACTTGGGGAGGCCTACGTTCAACAGCGGACTACGAATGGCTTGCGACGACGATGCAACAAATCACTGCCAGAGGGGAGCGTACCCAAAAGGCTGGCTGCATTGCCACGCTGTATGGCAATGTTTATTCGTTGGGCGAAATCAGAGATTTTTACAAATTTCTTTGACAAACTCTGCCAATGGATCCCACGGACCTAACGTTTCAACTCTAAGCGGTACACATATAATAACCCCTTCCCAAAATTCCATTTGATTTACGTAATATTTATCCAAACAATCTTCAAACTCCGTTCGATGATAAGCAAAAATGGTTAATATCACAATAATAACTACCGATAGTTGTGTAATTGCATCTATCTTTTGTTAGGGAGAACTAAATAGTACCTAATCGAGGGATTTTTAGGGTACGGTGAGACAATAATTTATAATATAATATACAAAATTACGCTTAATTTGCGCCTAATAAGCAAGAAACATGTGAAAGATTGTTGGCCTTACTTATAATCGTTTGTTAAATTTTAAGAAACTGCTCAGTGACTGATTAGTGAAAATCTTACCCATAAACTCCTCTTAAGGATAAAGAGGTGGAAAAGTAACTCATATATAACTGTCAAAAATAACCAACATGTTTTTAAGTAGAAATAAATTGTATTATAAAAATGATTGTTATTTATTTAACTTTGCTTGTTCCTTTTTCATGGCTATCGGTAATACGCAGAATATTATTAAACTTGCCACATATAGGGTATATGATAGACACTTGGGTTTTGCCCACGGCGTCACTCGCGTTAATATTGATTTTATCAATCAATTTAGGTTTCTACAGCTCGGGAAGACTACTTTTTTAGATAAAAGGTATCCTCTGTCGTTTTCTATACTGTCAATTGGTATGCAAAATTTCCAATCGGTTGAGTGAAAACGTAATAAACAAACATTCACGTTTATAATATTAGTTATGATTAGGATACATACTTTCAATAACAGAGAACATGATCATTATGACATGAACTTGATCGATACGTACTGTATCACGATAAGCGGAACAGTATTCGTGTATATCGCGATTCGGTAAGGTCGCCACCAGGACCTGTAAGAGCAAGGCGGCATAGAATACCGGAATATGTGGCGCAGACTTGGCTAGGCCTACGTCCAGCAATGAATATTGATTAGCTGAAGATGAGATTAATAAAAGTGAGCATTTTGACTAAGATGGTTTAGAAAATATGATTTCATTAAAACGAAACAATGGTGGAAATTGTAGTGGTGTTGTTCTTTATCAAAATATATGTAATATAATATATCAAAGACATATGGCACTCTTACAGGGTTTACATATTAAAAAACCTAACTAGTTTTTAGAGAAAATTTCAGAATAATTTTTTTAGGACGATTGTCATTCCACTAGGCACCTATACTATAACTCTATAACTATTATATTAATGTACTCTGTAACTGTAACAACCAACCTTTATGGTTGTTTTTAGATTAAAGAAAAAAATATATAATTAGAATGAAAATATAAAATGCACAAGACATCTGTCATGCCTCTGTCAGTGGCTTGCGGACCGCGCCCTCGCTGAAGGCTATCTACTTGTATATGTATGCAAATTAAAACATAATATTTGCAGTAAAAAATGTGTTAATTCCTGTCCCTATAATATAATACCTACTTCATTAAAACAATTAAAATATAATATTTCCAGTAAAAAAATGTTAATTCCTGTCCCGGTGTCATAATAACCTGAAAAGTGTCTTCAATAAGCATTTGGTCAACTAAGATTAAAAAAAAACATTACGGAATCCTCATTGCTCGAATACGGCTCGTAATTTCCCTCCTTTTTTTACCCTCGCGGTCGCCAGTGATTTATTGAAGAAAGCTCTTAAACCCTTGCGTTGGTCGGCCATTGTTGTAGATTTGTGTCTTCTATTATCGCAAGGGTCATTACCGGTTTCGGATTTGCTCTATTAATTCAATGTTGGGACGTCATTAAGTCTTTTGTTGGGGTTATACCAGTCTTTAATAAGGGAGTTTTTTAGGCCACTCCTTGGAATATGTATTTTTAATGTCTTAGCCCAGCGTATAATAAAATTGATACTTGAATATTTTTTTTGGATTTCAATTATTTCTTCCACGTGTAACCAACCACATCTTTTTCATCATCAAAATAGCTGGAAACCTAAATAAAAAAAATCTTTGTTGTAAAATATTATTTTTATTTCAGTATCGGTAAATGAAATTCAAGTATTGGCAACACTAAAACATTAGGAATAGAATAAACTCTAAATAGTCAGGGTTCACGCATTATTTATTTCCTTAGGTTATTTCAATACTAAACACAGTATTATATTCTGCATTCAAAGGTATTCAAAAGCAATCTTGTTATAATTTATACATATTTTGTGTACTACTACAAGTAAAATACACCCACTTTTTCTTTACTGTGGCTTTTGCGTCTGAAATATTGCAAAACACTATTTCAGAAAACTCTCTTTAGGTACGAATATCCTCGGAATTACTTTCAAAACGTGTTTATATAAATTATCTTTTTCAAAAAGCAAATAGTCACAACTCGTTTTTTTTAAGGCAATAGTGAGAATTTGACAATCAACAAAAAATTAAAATAGCAAAAAGGATAAATGAACTATCTTCCATCATATTTATGTACACGTATTTCTTGATATAAAGCGAAAGCACTCTAACACTTTCCCGCATGTCACTTTGTCTACCTTATCAATGACAGAATGATAATGTTCGGGCAAAATCTCTCTTACACACGGCACCCGTGGGTACCGCTCCCAAGTACACCGCGTATGATCGGCGCACGGTGGTATAACGACTGGTGGAGCTGTATTTTAAAATGGATAAATTCACTATAGAAAACCTAAAGTTCTAGCTGAATTAGTACGTTATAATGCAGTATTATATGATACATCTGATAAATAGTGTACAAACAGTTTTATCTGCATAAAATATGTTGTAACTTTGAATGCTCCTAGAAGGTTTATACTAAAAATAAGAAATGGAAATTTATTGACCGCTTTTATCAATGTGTGCATTGCTTGACGCCCGAGCTCAGTTGATCCATCATCATCAGCATCCAGAGTTTCATTTATTTCCTTATTATTTTGTGTCTATGTACGTAGTTTTATATTTCTAACACTATAATTTTATACTTTTTCTCAGCAACTATGTATATTAAAAGCAGGTCTTCATCAATCAACAACTTGTACGCCATGCCGACCAGTTGATATGCTTTATTTCAGTATCCGAACATTATCATTCTGTCTTCATCAGCCAGAGGCAGTGTACAGTTGATAAAGAATCTATTAATGTCAACGTTATGCTACTGCTTCATCTGGGGTGATGTTATACTTACTGACCGTTTCACGTAGATGTAGCGATGTATTTAATGCCTAATTTGAAATATAATATTGTTATTAATTATGAATGACGCTGCATCATCTGGGGTAATGTTATAGTTATTGACCGTTTCACGTAGATGTGATGATGGATTTAATGCATAATTTGAGATATGATATTGTTATTAATTATGAATGACGTGAAATATTTACAGATAACGTGTATACACACTATTCATTAACGGCGTTATTTTTAACGATATAAAAAAGGCGCATTTGGCCAAAGTCTAACTATAACATTATCGTAAGTGACTTGACTTTATCACAGCATTATAAATTCAAATTCACGTCAAAAATTTAAATGGGTGTAGGTTTATTTGGACTGATATTTATTTATTTAATGCGATAATGTTACAGCAATACGCCGTTTCATGTAGATGTAGTCAAGAATTTAAGACATGGGAATGCGGTATTATTCATGACGTTAATTATTGACTGATAATGTATGTTTAAACACTAATGCGGCTATTCATTAACGACTTTATTTCTAAGGCTTTAAATAAGACGCATTCGGTCATAACTTAAATCTTTAACATTAATCGCAGGTGTAACAGGACCACAATAATTAGTCTAGTGTATAAACGAGACAGTATCCAAGCATCATTCGGTTATTTCCACCTGGGTGGACCTGACTCTGCTGTCTACGACAGACAAACGGACAGCCCAGGGCCTTATGACATGCGGAAAGCGTTCGTCCAGCGACTGTTTCTGTGAGAATGCGTTCAATGTATTTTGAATAACAATCAAAACATCATGCGACGCGTTACGCGACTGAAAGTTCAGCAAACGTAGTTCAACTGTTTTAAGTACATGCTCCAATACTTTTAGGAATTGAATAATTTACATAAATATCCTACTCAGTGCTGTAAATAGGTCGGTGCCACCGGTGCCTAGGCACAGGGCGTAGACTCTGGGGGGCGCAAGAATGGCCAGACCAGGCAAGAGTATTATTTTTTCGGTTTGCTCCTGATAAGTTCCCGCTGCGCCCCTAGTGCTCGATTCCAACACATACGTAACTACATGTCAGTATCATCAAAAACGTCTGTTAAATTAGACAAAACATCGCGCTCATTTTTTTGTTCTAGTTCTTTAAAAAAATCGATTTTTCTTCTAAAATTTTAGATAATTGGTCCGCCAGCACCAAGGTCCTGTGCGTTATTTTATCAACCTGAATGAAATAAAGTCCTATACACAGCATTGCTCTAGCTAGGGTACCTATAATATCTAAAGAACAAGGACGCAGTTATAGGGCGCATAAAATGCTATTTACGGGCACTGACCTACAGTTCGGCGCGTTTGGTGTGTTATGCTAACCAAACACTTAAGATCGATTCTTCAGTCGCTGAACTTTCAACGTGAGATAAGTTACAGATACTAATTTATAATACAGTTTATTTATTACAGTAAGGGTTAAATAAGATACATATGAAACTCTTTTCGAACACGTAGATCAGATATTTTTAACATTTAACCCTGAAAATTCTGATATCTAGAAAATATTATCATACTAAAAATGATATCAGGAGCCTTAAGAACAGACGAGCATGACAAGAGTTATGAATGTCAAAGAAGCAAGTGAGGTGTGTAAGAATAAGCCTGAATGGCGCACTATTGTTCGTGCCTACCCCGCAAGGGAACTGGTGTGAAGTTATGTATGTATGTACTAAAAATGATTTTTAAAATGTTTTAGACTGTATGTTATATTTTAATTTAATAAAATTTGGGAATTACCTGAATTTAGTTAATTAAATTAAATTAATAAAATTTAAATCCTAAAAACATAGCATGTTATGTTTACATTAACTTTAAAAACATTCTAATACTACAAAAATTATAAAATCTATTTGGCTAATGATCAATCTGTTGTTCGTGCCTATCCCGCAAGGGAACTGGCGTGAAGTTATGTATGTATGTATGTATGTATCAATAAAATCAGTTATATTTAAAAAAAATTACCTACTACTATTATAAAGAATTTAGGGATTAAAATCTTTCCCTATATTTAAAATTTATCTTTAGTTCGGTTTACAATTAAGTACCTACATATCTATTTAACATGAAATTCTGCTAGAAAGAGATTTTTAAATTTAATCAGAAAATAATATTACTATCAGCGTTTTACAAAAGCTTTCACAAGTTACCACCTTTTATGAAGATAAAAAACATGGAAGAAATAAATAAAATTCTTTCATGATTCTAAAGCCTAAGGCTTTAGTATAGTAGCGACATCTATGTATCTATAGTAGTATCTCTATCCCGGTTGAATTTGAAATACAACTCGGCCAAAATGTCTAGAAAATATTTTTTTCCTTCGAGCAATATTCTCTTTTATCTGTAGTCAAGGTCAGTGACACATAAACAAAACGATTTTATCCGTGTTATTTTAATTTTAATGTATATAAATTAATTTTTAGTCACCCAGCGCCTGTCATTTTTATTTAGTAACTCCGACATTGGCAAAATCAACGCACATTAAAGCGTTGGAGCCATCGCCGAACAAAATAGAATAGAATAATTTTAACGTTGATCCACATCTAAAATTCGCTAAAAACATAACTAAATACGCATGTAACAATACCAAGTTTCACGTGAGCAGTGATTTTTAAAGTTTACCAAGGATAATAAAACTACGTTTTCACGGTTTTAAGCGCGATAGTTTATTTGATTTTTGTTTTTCCGACGTTTCGGCCACTTTTCAGTGGCCGTGATCACGGAAGAGGAAAGACCAAGGATTCGCCAAGGATGTCTAGTGGAATTGGAAGTAAAAATCTTTTAGTTTTAATTCGACGATATTTACCAAAGGACAGCCGACATAATAGGTTTGTAATAGTTAATTTAGCTTCTTTTAATAAATTATTTGTTCTGTTAACTATCACAAGGTATTAAAACTCCTGCTTACAAATTTATAGTCATTATTATTAAAGTAACCATCCATCATAGGCTATCTTGACAAAATACGTCCGTACTAAAGCAACTTGATACTTACCTACATGATGTTCGATGACGTGCTAAAAATTACTAGTAAATATCGAAATTATTCTTGAATTAATATTGGAGTGGTTGGAGTTTAAACAAATTTGCGAAAGTGGCGCTCCTGTTATTTTCTACTTTATTTTGCCACCCTTTATTCGTATACTATAAATATCCAGGTAAATATATTAATAATAAACGGTGAAATGATAAATAAACATCAGATTTATTTAGACCATATTTGAAAATTAAAAATATTCGGGAGATTTTTGGCAAAAAAGAAAAAATCTATCGGTTCAATAAACCTGTTTTATAATCTGTGAAATATATTTGACGAAAGCGTCCTCTACAATATATCACACATCAACTTATTTTGTCGGTAAAACAGTTGGAAAGAAAAGTAAAGTTTAGGCACTTCTTTCAATTTTATTGTTTTTATTTTCTTAACTTGATATTATGTGTAATTATAAAAAAAGGAAATATTTTTTTAGTATGCAAAACATAATACTGATGCGGTATAACTAACATCTTGTAGAATAATTTGTATTTAGCGCCAAATACTGGCGGCATTTTGGCTATTTTGTGAACCCCGCTACGGGAAGTGAGTGTTGTAGGTGCTACGCAGGCGCAAATTGACCTTTCGTTTGAAGAACCCATCGGTCACATGTGAGTGTCGATAAATATCATAATTTTATCGTGAATCCTTAATAAATAATTACTATAACTGATTTCGTAAGTATTTTCTATAGTGAACATATATATGTGATAAAATATCATTGCCGCGATGTGGTTTTTGTGTAAATAATCAAAATGTAAATGTGCCGCGGCGCCGGCACGTTTGTCAAATCTATTTTTTTGTTATCTCCGCTTTGGATTAAAGATCAAGTTCACATAAAATTATTTAATTTTAACGTGCTTTTCATTAATGTGGAGGTGTCTTAAACGGTTCGTGGTTGAATTTTTGTGTCGTTTTGTCATAATGAAGACGAGTCCAAGATGTCCCGTTCCTTCAGGGAGGCCACATGTTTGTGAATCACACCTTTGACTCCAAGTAATCCCGGATTCAGGCACGATTTTATTTCATATTTTGTTTTGTATCGATCAATAATCATAACAAAGCAGTAGTTATCCTTAGCCCTATGTATATACCCCGGGACATTTCCCCGAAAAGTTTCATTCACGCCGCGGTAGGTGGGGTTAGGTCGTGAATAAAAATTTTCAATAACATCCTGGTAAATTTCGATTTTCGTTAATCTTCAATAACTTATGTAGTTTATAGGTTATACTTATCCAGCTGTGTATGACTCGACAAAATTTAAGCTTGCCTTATGTTTCTGAATGTAAACCTGTGTCGCATTTTGACATTAATTTGCAAAGATTTTATAAATCCAGGCTGTTTCTATAAAAAAAATAATCTTATTCATTAGTTTGACTTCTATAACTTTCTAAGATTTGAACTGCATTGCAGTCTTTATTTCTAATGTTTTTTCGATGCTTGCTATTTTTTCTAGAACATTAATTTAAACTTGTATAATTTTTGTAGATATACCAAAATTCTATTTGTACATTTATGTTGTTCTAAAGTATGCAAAAATATTTGGGACATATTTCTTTCAACAGATAATTAATGGTATATATTAGTTGATATAGAAATATTATTTTTACAATAGTACAACCCATCATACACTTGTGCATGTTATGTCAGTGAAGTAAATTGTAGAATTACGATTAACCTTTGTTGTTTCAATTTTCTATTAAATTGTGATATAATTTAGTTGACAAATATCTTTGATGAATTAAAATTTGGCCTTTTAAGCTAATATTAGAAGATTCATTTGTGTCTTTTAATTTGGACGAATCAACAAAAGTGATCCATATAAATATATAGTTGAATTATTTAAATTTAATATACATTAGAAACATTTGAACTGTGGCACAGAAACCTCATGGGTTTATTCATGCCACAGAGAGTCGTGTACACAATATTGTTATATCAAAAATAGGAGCAGAGGCGAGTAATGGTTATCATCATTCTAGTGCTTAGTTCTGATTTGATAATAACGCGGGGTTACCATCATTCTAGTATATGATTCTCATTTTAGTCCCAGGTCTGCACATGTGAGCATGATGGTCCACTTTGGGAATCAGTATAGAATCTTTTTAGATTATACTTGATTGATTTGTGGTTATTTTTGTACTTGGATTGTAGGTCCTCTGGGAGATCATTTCTAATGTTTGGTATGATATATTCCTCGTTCTTTGTCCCATACACATTATTATATTTAGGAATAATATATTTATATGAGTCGGATCTCGGTCGCATGTAATTAGGTCTAGTCTTTAACTAAGAGTTCTAGTTTGTTACACTTAGTTAGTATTGAAAATTTTACCTTGTCAAATATACTCATGACTTTACAATATTTGAATAATTATCTTTATGTATTGATTTAATATTCTTGGGTTCTATGGTTTTTAATAAACTCATATTAAATATATCATCTACTGTCACCACTTTGTTTTTAAAATTTTAAGCTAAATTTAGGCATTTTAAAATTGGATTTCACTAAGTTTAACAAAGATAATAAATTAAGTTCTGATAATGTGATAATCAATCAATAGTGTTAATGTCAACTTTTATCGTCAGATATGGAATACATATTACAACATCAAGTCAAAAATAGGGAAAATACCCATCACATGTACAAATTATGATTATAATTTTTAAATTTTTTCATAATTAGAAACAGGATTTTTGGAATTTGAAAAGAAACTTAATAGGACTTGTAAATAGGTATAAGTTTTAAATAATAGAGTTGATTGAAAGTTTTGGTTGAGATTTTCTAAACAAAAAAATGAGAATGTATGTGGAAAAGACTCCTTGCAGCAACTATATTACAAGTTATGTTTTTTTGTTGTAGGAATGTCATTCCTTAGTGCTCATCTAAGGTGTTACTTATAAATATAGTCCAGCTTATTTATAATAGTTATATGAGGGTGGATACCACCCCTTGTCTAGAGTATGTCGTCACACACAACCTTGAGTTTTGTTCTGGCATTAGTGGCCATATTCCACTCCCCCATAAGAGAGCAACAGCATACTGGTAGCACCTTTGTTGTTACAAATGTCCATAGGTGATGGTAACCACTTTCCATCAGGTGGGCTGTCTGCCTGACTGCTGAAATTATGCAATAAAAAAAAGAAATATGAGGCTTACAGGTGTATTAAAAAATAAATTTACATAATCTCACTAAGTGGCATACATAAACCTTGTATAACTATTATGCATAAGCGAGACAGTTTAGTAAAACAGATACCACCTAAATATTATAGCCTAAAGTTTGATAGTTTGTTTAGCAGTGAATATGGCTGTTTCCTATATCTTACTATACCTTCACTTGCCTTACCATCGCTCAAATTTTGATATTACTTTGTATGTGTCAAATTTTAACAGTTAGGCAAATAAAGGGTCAGTAAGATGTAGGAACCAGCCATTAAAAGTACTATATTGGATCTTTTATTCTATTTATATGATTTATGTAATGTGAGGTCATATTGACCCACTGATCATTTGTATGTTACATGAGGAGACAAATAGTGTTTCATGCACCAAAGTTGTCCTTGGCTCTATTTGAGCTTCTAGCACACTTGCTGAAAATAGGTACCGTGATGTAGGTCTCATAGCAAGGATTTTAAGGAAAATGTTTTTAAGTAGATCAATTTAGTGATGTATTTTAATTGTTTTTTGAATATTTTTTTATTTCATTCATAGGTATATAAACACTTTTAGGGCTTTTACCATTGTTTTGATATATTCTATTATCATGATTATTGCTTTTCTTATGATAGTCCTTAATGAAAATAATAAATTTAATGTCTCATAATTTGAATTGTGTTCTTTCTACAAACTTATGAATTTAAGAAGTCCAACATTCCAATTTCTTTTACCTTCAAATGCTCGTCTTTGCATTCTTTGACTAAAAAATGGTTAATTGCAAAAAAATTGCATGATAGTATTCTAACCTACATTATAAATTCACATGTTCTTAAAGTTCATTGACATTGAGATCAATGACCTGTGCTAATTTTATTGTCATACAATTCATACATGAATCATGTCGATTGTTAATGCCCAGAGTTTCAATGGCTATCTGAATATCTTTTTCATCGTGTTATGAGTTGTTGATGTCTTGAGAATAGGGAGGGTTGAGTTAAGAAGGGTGCTGTGTTAGTCAGGGTTCTTATGTGGTACTATTAAGGTTGAATTTTAGATGTCAACTCTAAAGTTTCTTATTTTGGATTTGTTGAATTTCAATTTAAGCCTTATTTCCAGTTCCGATATTCTGAATCTATTCATTCACCTGCTTTATGTTGATGATGAACTTATGTCAAATTTTAATGGTTAATAAGGCAAATGAACTTGTCTTTTGGTAAATTTACTTATTTGGTTAATGACCAGAACAAATGCAAGGACTGCAACGAAACCAGAACGAATGCAAGGATAACAGTCGATGATGTTATGCTGGAGCAAGTGAATGAGTTTGTATATCTTGGATGTGCTTTTAGCAGGGATGGAAGGTTACATCGCTGATATAGAAAGAATAGTGAATTTAGGGGAATAGTGTGAATGGAGAGTTAGGTAAACTTCTAGGCGCTAAAAACCTCAGCCAGAAGGCCCAGCTTGCCATACACAACGCGGTACTGGTACCTACGCTCACGTATGGAAGCGAGAGTTGGGCATGGAAGAGAGAGCATGAAAGTAGAGTAAACGCGGTCGAGATGCGAGCACTGCGCAAAATCTGCGGAGTGACGCTCGCGGACCGCGTTCGTAATACCGAAGTAAGAAAGAGAGTTGGTCTGAAAGAGAGTGTCGGGGTGAAGATAAGGAAAGGAATGCTACGGTGGTTCGGGCATGTGGAAAGAATGCATGATGAAAGAATGACTAAACAGATATACAATGCAGAAGTCGTGGAAGGCCACGACACACCTTCCATGATCAAATTGATCGTGTACTAGCGGAGGGTGATGTCAGGAGCCTTCAGAACAGACGAGCGTGCATGACAAGAATTATGAATGTCAAAGAAGCAAGTGAGGTGTGTAAGAATGGGCCTAAATGGCGCTCTGTAGTTCGTGCTTGCCCTGCAAGGGAACTGGCGTGAAATTATGTATATATGTATGGTTATTGACTGGTCCTGCATGTTATAATTGTTTGTTTTTCGTACATTGGTTTAATTTTGGTATACTGGTTTTAAAGTTTTATTTTCATAAGAAATAAAATGTGTAACACACATTATTGTGGTTAATATGTAAAGGATATTGAGGTATTTTTATATCAGAAGTCTGAATTGTATTTCATCATTATAATATAATTAATATAATGGTAATCAATTCTCATAAACACAATTATATATTCTATAACTTACTCATTGTTCAAATGCTTTCCTAGAATTTAAGATAAGCTCCATACAAGTAATGTCGAAATTCAACTGATGGTAAGGCAAGTGAATGAATAGTAAAATATAGGAAACCTGCTATATATGAACCAGCATTAAGGCTGGTTATGACATAAGTAGACTTACATCTACTTGTCTGATTTGAGGACCTTTATGGGCTAAGCAATAGTATGGCTTGGTTCAATAGAACACATAAGTCTCAGGTTCTTTCCTCGGTAAGATGAGTCCTAGAAACAGTGTTTTTTGATGTTTGCTTTGGTCTAGGTGTTACTGGAATTGGCCTTTGAATTTTCACTTCTATGTTATTCAAACAACAAGCATAACTTAGTGTGTATGTATACTCAATGTTTGTGAGTGAATCTTTCTGAGTGCATTATTATCAGCAAGCTCATTCTTTTAGGTCATACATCTTCTTAAGATTTTCTTGTAAATGCCTTGTTAGTTACAAATAATGAGTATTATAGTTGGGCCATTCTATAAAATCACATTTGGCATCTATCAAAAAGTTTTTGGTAGTTACATGAACTATTTATTGATGAGGATATGATTAAAGTTTGGAATTGATATAGGCAGTGACACATTAATGTATCGATTGAAACAATTAATTATTTAAACAAAAAAAAAAAAATATACTGTTACAAAGTTAGTTTGGCAATATTTATATGAAACTTCGAATGGGGCTTCTTAAAACATCTAGACTATAATCAGTGGGTTTGTAGCCAAAAATGAATGTTCTAATACATGATTCAATTGGGGTATAGTATGGACTAATTTTGAATTTGTTTTTCCACCAGAGCACTCCTGACCGTAGTTTAAAGGTACAGTTAAGCACCAACACACAAAATGGGTGATATCGAGGACACACACTTCGAGACCGGCGACTCCGGTGCCTCGGCCACCTTCCCCATGCAGTGCTCGGCGCTGCGCAAGAACGGCTTCGTGATGCTCAAGGGGCGCCCCTGCAAGATCGTCGAGATGTCCACCTCCAAAACCGGCAAACACGGCCACGCCAAAGTCCACCTGGTTGGCATTGACATTTTTAACGGAAAGAAGTGAGTTCTCTTAACAATTTTCGTTGATATAGTTTAGCGGATCTGCAGCTTGAATAGTGTATATGACATTAAAATCAACAAATAAATAATAATCATACAAAATAAATAACAAAAAACAAATCTGACTTTCGACGTAACTAAAACAGCAAAAAATAAATATTTTCTACATTTTGAAGTCTGTGCAAAGTAAAACATTAAAATTACTGTTGTTATATTATTTTGTTTTTTAGTTACTTTTGAAATCGGTTTTGTTTTTTTTATTTGTTACTTTTAAGTCGCGCAGATACTTGAATAGTTTTATGTACTGGGATCCATTCATCAGATTCTGACTTGGTGACAATGGGATAAGCTCAGGAGTACTCTTTCACTTAAAAAAATATATATATCCGCAATTGACTGGAGAACTCGCGTAATAAACATAAAAAAACCAGAGTCGAATTCAGAACCTTCTCCTTTTGAAAGTCAGTTTTTTTTATATATTTATTCACAATACCATACATAATTTTTGTATATTTGCATCTAAAAAACCCGATTTGGTCTGTGCTTTAGGTTATTAGTTTCATACAAGTCTTATATAATTTTAATAATTCTTACTTTCATTATATAACAATAAGTAATCTCATAGTACTATAGTAAATCTAAGAAGGTTATCTATATATTTTTTTATTTAAGCATTTTACTAGTTAAACATATCTGATCTAAAATTGGCAACAATTTTTATATCCTTCTTTCTAAGTCAATAAATATTTATAAATCACGTATTTTTATTATGTATACTAGTCGCGAAAACTAAAAAAAAACAATAAATATTTGATTTTAAAAAAACATTTTATCAGGAATTGTGTGTTCTTCCATTTGGCCTCACAGTGAAAGATCAATTTGTTAGAAGCTAGATTTAACAACTTAAAATAGATGTGTTTTTTAATCATACTTGTTAAAAAGGCTTTGTAACCAGAACTGTAAAACAATAACTGTATATTAATGTTCTTATAATATACACCTGACTTACTAATATAACTTATAGACATAATAAAAGCTTTACGAGCCCATAGAGTCGCGAGTTCAGTTTCAATATTGCACTCGTGCTGAGGGTACTCGAAAATTAAAAACCAACCCCGACTATGCGTCTCGCTGCACAACTGTGCATCGAGATCACCGTACAGGGGTACATGTGTATAATATGCATATAGATAGACATTTTCGTCGCGTTCTTTGTAGTCTACATGACGCCCCCGACATTGCGTCCTTTGCTATTAAAGCCTAGCCTCGTCGCGGAGAAATTCAACTTGTTGCGGATTGTGTAGCTCTGAAATTATTGACCCATACTTTACGCAGTATTAATATACATATGTGGTTTGGATATCTCTACGCTCATGATGGTGATCAATAGCTACGTGTA
The DNA here is from genome assembly GCA_019925095.2 of Dendrolimus kikuchii. Classification (NCBI taxonomy): domain Eukaryota; kingdom Metazoa; phylum Arthropoda; class Insecta; order Lepidoptera; family Lasiocampidae; genus Dendrolimus; species Dendrolimus kikuchii. The sequence continues at coordinate 17,914,499 of CM034403.1, forward strand.
TAGGAACGAAATTAAATATTGTCTAATATTATTGTAGCAACTGATTTATATGTATGCTAACTTTGATTTGGGTGATTATTAATAACCGGTTCCTATATTTTACTAACCGTTAAAACTACAAGCTCCATACAAATGTCAAATTTCTGCCAATGGTAAAGCAAATGGATGAGAATAGATGAATGGACTTTGACTGGTTGTAATATAAGCTTATACTGATATTAGGCGGTTCATTTATCTTCCGATTTGCATGAATTAACCAAAGTGATACATATAAACATAAACTTAAATTATTCATTGTCATTAAATAACGTCGATTCCTCTCAGTTCTGTGCCTTTTATTAATTAGCATTAGGAGAGCTACCTACCATAAGGCTGGTAGGCATTAAGAACAGCAATCCTACAAAATTGGATATACAAACTACAAAAAACACTACCACAACCATATAAAACATATCTATAAAAGTGCCGTCATTCGTGCATTTAAGATCATATTGGAGACAGCAGTTGTTTTAAGTTCAAAAGTTTCATTGCGACTTCTTGATCTGCCAAAATGTATTATTTACTATATATAACAAAGAAAAACTCTTGTATTCTTCATGACAAAACGTTAATATTCAAAGTTGTTAGGAGTTAATCAAACAACACAGAAAATCAGCTTCTTTGGTTGAAAGATTTAATAAAATTTTGAAACATTGTGAATGTAAAGCACAACACCAAGCCGTTGAGTTTCTCATTATAAGTCGTTCTCTTTGCAAGTAAAGTACCTCCGTCTTATAGATATAAATCTACAGGTCAGTCAGCTATTTGCATATTTAACCAACTTACAACCTTGAATACGTGTATTGATTATGATTTCCGACTGTCTTGTAGGTTTTTAAGAGAGTGCTGTCTATAGAAATATTTATGACTACATGCTATGAGTGAGCGCGGGGTTATGAGTATTTATATTCGTAGCTTCTGTAGTCTGCGCTTATCAGTTTTATTCCCTGAAATGTTAATATTAGTTTGACCGGTTTCGAAGCCTATTCGAAACAAACTTTCAGATTGGTAGGCGTTGGACAAAGTAGCAGTTTTTACTTAAATTTTGAATTTTTATCATAAGATCATAGCAACAATTTTGTATTGAAATACATTTGTTTAAAAAATGTTAGAAGAAATAGTTAAAAAATAATTCGACATGCAATTTACTCTCGGTATACCAGCCACATTTGTTTGTGCAAGGTTTTGGGTGGATGCGAATCTCGTATTTCTCTCTTTTCCTTTACTGCTAACACTGTAATTGTAACATAGTGTACATTAAATTAAGAAAGACTGTCTAAAAGATGCATGCTTCCAAATGCGGCCAATATTTGAACCCACATGATGTGGGTGAGCTATAACTCAAATTAAAGAGAATACTTAATTATCACGCTAGCAATATTAACTTTATCCTCGTTTAGTATTGATTTCAGTCACGCGGAGACATACTAAAAATAGCCAGATGTTTTCAAAGGGAGACAGGACGTCTTTATTCATATTTTGTTGCGAAGGCGTAAGAGTTTATCTACCATTATTTGTCATTGTACAGAAAAATACGTGCCTTGTTCTTTATAATATATTATCGCGATCTTTATCATTACCTGGTAGATACATGATAACAAGGGTATGAAACTCCCCTTTGTTCTTGGAAAAAAATATTATATATCCTTTGCAACATTGTAAATGATATTTTCTGATGATGTCTTATTCTTCGAAAATGACACCTCTGTTCCTATTATGAGCTATTGCCATATAGTTCTGAAGCTGTGAAGTTAGGTTTTGTCATTGTCCTTCCAGCGGTATTTTGGACGGCCAGCCAGTCGTTCTTCACGATTCTATTCTTGACTGACTAAGCCTGACTGGCTGTGATTATTACCCCTATTATATTAAATGATAATTTTATTTTAACAAGCAGTATAGATTAGCTCATGTCTCGGTAATTAGAACTATTTACCGGCTCGTGTTGTGTCATATATGCATTTCGGTTATTGAAAGTAGACGTATATCAAATTTTTAATAAATACACACCCAAAGCCGTGAACAAAGCAAACAAACACAGAGCTTCACGTATGCATCGAATCTGTATGACTGTCACGGTAATTATTACACATTCCGGAAATGAAATCGCGAGCTAATCTTGAAACGACGTCAGTCTTTGAACCGCGATCTATGTCACTTGCAATTTTGGCTTTACAATCGGTTGAAATGTAGTCACGGTTAAAACGTGAGCGAGTGAGGGACCTACCGGCACAGCGAGTTGAGACGTTATCAACAAATATCCAATGGGTTTTTAGGGAGACAGATGGCTGATGACTCGCTGATTAAATTGGCTGCAGGTGTGTTTTGCAGATTCGGATTGCGAATATGATGATAGTGGAACAATAACGTGAAACCTTAATTATCATATCATAATAAGATTTTTTTAAACTGACTATTAAGGCTCCTTAAGGCTAAATATATATTTTTAATTACTCAATAAAAAAATTCAATTGAAACAGAATCTTGTTGAGTCTTGTGTCAATTTCTAAATAATTGTAATGTTATATTAATTTCTAAAAACTTGCTTGTTTACATTGTTTAACTAGTTCTGGCTATAAGGTCTTTTGAACATAAGGATTCTCGCAAAAATTTTGGTTCTCCTAATATCTCAAATGACATTACTCAACATATCGCTTCCAGATACGAGGATATCTGCCCATCTACTCACAACATGGATGTGCCTCACGTGAAGCGTGAGGACTACCAGCTGACTGACATATCAGACGACGGCTACCTGACCCTGATGGCGGACAACGGCGACCTGCGCGAGGACCTCAAGATACCCGACGGCGACCTCGGCACCCAGTTGCGTTCCGACTTCGATAGCGGCAAAGAGTTGTTGGTGAGTTGATATGGTACATATACATTGTAAGATAGAACAAAAATCTTGGTATAACAGTGCGGGGCCAGCTATATTTCTAAATAGAGATTATATAGATGGCAATATTAAATTGCATTCATTTTACGAGTTAAAAAGAAATATGCATAACAAGTTGAAAAGATATTTATTGTAACTTATCAGTATTTACAAGACTTGTTATCAATATTTTACTTCAAATTGTTTGAAGTTAAATAAACTTTAAAGAAAAACAAAAATACTATTTTCAAACCATTATTCAAAAATATCTGGCAAAATATTTTAGACAGCAGCATACCATGATCATAGTTTAGTTTTTAGTATTACAATAAACAGGACTGATTTTTTTTAATGAAATTCAATGTATTCCATTTTTATTGTCCACTCCCTATTAATTTTACATAATTATATACTTCTTATTGAAATCAATTCACATAAGATATTCGAGTAAAGAGTCACCAATATACTTTTCTGGTGTTTTGGTGCTAATTCAACTCGTAGATCATCATCTCAACTTCTAACCTGGGTCATTGCCTATCACTGGTCATATGGATAATATGAGTTTTGAGAACATACATTAACACTGTTTATATTATTATCTTCAAATATCGCAAATTTAATAGATATAGACACACTACACTTTATTGATCACCAAAAAAAGTACAAAAATACATGTTTGCAAAATAATAACCAAAAGCGATCTCTGCCAAGTTTTCTAATTTAACGGAAATCCTTAACTAATCGAGTTAATAAGTAATAAGAGTTAAGACTGTAAATATAATATGCCCTATGTAGTCATATAAATTAAGGTTTATACTTAAATCTCAGCGAAGTGGACAACATGTGCTTCCCTTATATTGCAGTTGAAAATAGGCGAGGTAAACCATCTACTTGTCTGTCAACAAGCAAAAATAAAATAATAAAGCTTTGTCTATGAATAAGTTTCTATATGGGTTTTTTTTACTATCGGCACGATTTAAACAAAGCTGTGAGGTTTGAAAAAATCAGGAATGTTGTTTTATATAATAAAGATTAAATTGTTATGTAATTATTATCATTTCGCGTTGTTGTACGTTTAAAGAAACCTTGATTAGAGGATTTCATGATAATTTGATAGTAAGTTTTTGTAAACTCAAATTGTTTAATTAGGACATTTGTTCAAAAATATGCTGTGTTTAACTCATATTTGGTGTTGCAAATGGCCATAAAGCATGGCAACCACTTTCCATCAGGTGGGCCATAAATATGTTTGCTGTATTGCCATAATAAAAAAAAATACTTAAACTAATTTTGCGGCCCGCGACCCCTTATCTATTACGTCTATGTGTGCCCTTATAACTAAATTATCGCCCTGGGCAAAATAAGATTGATCGCATATATTTGTTCAGGTCTTCAGAATTCAGATACATAAAAATAATATTTGAAAAAGTCGGCTCTAATGGTTATTAATCAGTCCTTTCACCACTATGTACACAACAAAGTGGTGAAAGGACACTGATTCAATAGAAAACTCACATGTACAACAGAAAATTAAAATAACAAAATGTATTGTATATATTTTTTTCTGCTGACAGTACAATCATGATATATAATTATGTAGTCAAAAATGCTGAATAAAGTTTTTTGAAAATATACAATACAACCCCAATTACCTGATATTTTTACTATATATAATAAATCTGTAAATGGTTTGAGTTTATACATTGTATTTAAAAAGGTGAAAAAAATCAAGGGGGATAACTCTTACCAGGAGTTTCCGAAAATGCAATTTTCAGGATTTTTATCTGTCTGTCTGTTAGAACATGTGAAACTAATGAAAACGGATTTAAATGAAACTCGATACAGAGCTAGCTTATGTCCTGGGTCGTAACTTAGGATACTTTTTAACCCCATAAATGACGTTGTTTCCGTTGGGATAGAAGAAAATGGCGAAAAAGATGGCACTGCGATCGCATCTTTCTTGGAAACTACTGAACATATATGAATAAAACTCGACATAGTGCTAGATTACAACCCTAGTTAACACTTAGGATACTTTTTATCCCGACAAATAATGTCGATTGCATGGAATAAATAGATTAGCAAATTAGATGGCGCTACAATCGTGTTTTTCAGTTCACTAAGAAATACCTATGTTGTCATAAACAACATCTCATTCATTGTATTACTTCAAATCAGGTTGGCTCCGATTCCCGCCTTTTCACTGTGCAGTTGAGTGGACTATGGCTAGGTTCCACTAGAGACTCACAATGACCACGTTCACGACCGCGATTTTTCCCGTTCCACTTGCTTGCCTGCGTTACAATGGTAAACCCAAGTGGAACGGTTATTCGACCCACCTCTTGACATGGGTCGTTGTGAGCGTTGTGTGATTGCAAAATGCTGATGGCATTATTGACATTTTCGCCACGACCACAACGAACGCGGTCGCCTCGTGGAACAGCTAATGGAGCATTTTGGGCGTTGTGAGCTACGAATGGAACGCGCTGTATATGGACTTAGTTTCTTTGTTTTTGTAGTGAACCTAGTAACAAGAAACAGTAGTTTTAAGTAAAACGCCTATTTAGATTTGTATATACGTAACATAGAGCTACTATCCAGCGTTTTTGAACATTTGTTTATGATTTGTTCCAGTGCACCGTGCTGAAATCTTGCGGCGAGGAGTGCGTAATTGCAGTAAAGGCAAACACCGCCTTGGATAAATAAACCAACTCAGCATTTATAGGGATTATAACATATAATTTTTTTACAATCAACAACTTACATAAATGTAAAACATAATATTATGTATAATTTAACGTTAAATACAGTGGTCGGTCGCGGTGCACGCGAAACGCCGGCTGCTATTCCTTACGCGTATTTCCAATGCAATAATCTATCAAAGGAAGCAATTTCGTTAGGAAACGAGAATGGGGATTAAAAACGAGCATTTAACGAACGTGTCTCACTTGTTTCACTGCAATCTTGTGAGCAATAAGGTGCGTGAGACAGTTCTTATTAAACAAATATTTAATTTTAGACTCATTTTATAAGTACCCTTAGGGCGAGTTCTGTTACATGTATTGTAATTTCATAAGGTTGCTATTCTGTAAATTGTGGTTGTGGATTGTGGAGGATAGAGAATAAGCAGTCTGATGTAAATGGTCTAAGCGATACACGAAATAGGGTTCTTAAAATGACCACAGCGACGCTGGTAGTTGATTTCAGGCAATACAGAATTGCCGAAATTAACACCTTTAGAGCATATGTTATTGCAAAATTAATTACAAAAAACACCTTAATTTTAGAAACAGATGTCGCTCGTCTCTACCCTTTATATAAATAGTTTTAAAAGTATAGAATCTGCGCCAAACGTCGCCGCTGTTAGTAACAAACGGCTGTATGGTGGACTGTTTTTCATACAAAATCGGTTACTCTGCAGTTGGATGCGGCTAAGGATAAGACTATTAAGTTTGGTACAGATTATTAGAAAAGTTGAAAGATTATTGCAATTTTTAAAAACGGATATTAATTATTATGAAATTGCCTCGGTGGGGATGTTTTGTATCTATGCATTATTTATTATAGTTAAAGAGACGTTTGATGTTGTGTATTGCGCGGACGCCGCGGCCGACCGGCCGGAACTTCATGTTTGTTTGTTTTGTTTGTTCTCTTTTCGCTTACAACGTCTAATTAGTTTGTTGCGTTTCGTGAAACCACCGACAGTTTGTTGATCGACATCGGTGTAGTGAATTTCCGTGAAGGACATTATTATTGATGAAAGGAAGTTTTATTGAGCGGGTTTATAATCTGATGAAAAGATGGACGCAAACTTGAAGTTATTACCAATATTTTAATGCTAAATTAATTACATAAAAAATCGTGAAAAAAATTACACAAAATAAAAATGATAAAAAAACAGAAATAAATGAAATTCTTCAATGTGGTGTGTGATTGATTAGTCCTTTGGTGGAGACCTCGGTTTCCGCTCGGTCTTCGGTTTTCGCCGGGACCCGGTCCCTTCATGTGTAACACTTGCCATCTGTTCAAATAATATATTCTCGATGATTAAGACCACTTGTTCATGATTTCTCGATTACTAACATTTCTTACAATTTAATGTATCCGCGCCAAAATTACAAACGACTTTTAGGAAGCAACAACAAACTGTTTTTTTTTTTTAAACCAAAAATCGTTCGTAATATATATAGCCTTCTGTAATTGATCTGGCGAGAGAGGCTATTATTTCACGTGAAGTAATCAAATATTTCAAATCAATATGAAATTACATGAACATTTTGAATACGTAGGAAATTCGGGAATAAACATACCAACGTGACTGTTCAATTTCTTTTATAGTGCAATTAAAACTTAAATGCGTTCTTGAAGTTCGTGCACGTCATTGATCAGAACAACGATCACGAGAAGCTGAGACGAGAGAGTGGTGCTGTCTCGCTGGCTATCCTAAAACTCATGCCATCATCTTTTTCGCACTACATTGTCAGGTATAATAAACATTAATAGCTTACTCGAGTTTCGCATTTCACAGTTGAATTCTGTCGAGGCGCATTTAAGTTTTGCGCGTACTTGTTAAATTTTACAGTATTTACTATAATACCATTTTATCAAAACAGAGTTTGTTAGTTTAAAGTAGATAAAATTAGTCGCTGGGACTATCGTATCGTGACCGTAAGAGTTATCGAAAAGTTCTGAATCGTGGTTAAGATCACCGTAATTTACCACTCGTGCTAAATCGATGAAGACTGAATATGAAATGTCTCCTGAGAGCACTCTTCAGCGAAGACTGATATGCATTTTGTAGTTGAATGAATAGAATTTGTGTAGAATTGAGGTTGTCTCGGCCTTTCCTTGCTCTCTATTCGTTTGAACACATGAGAATATGTTACACGTGTCTAGAGGCTTTTAGTGTCCTAAGCGGCCACGTAGCGAGTGTTACTCGAAACAGTTATGAAGGTAACATACACTTGTATCTTAGTGGACTATATTTTCGACGTCAAATTGTCAAAGACGATATGATAGTGCGAAAATTAATTAAGGACGTAAGGTAAGGCCCTATAGCAAAAAATATTTTTTTATGCATTCAAAATTCTTACATCGCGGTTTAGATTAAAAAAATATCTTAATAAGGACGTGGTGGCATTTTATAGTTCGCGCTGAACTATGACATCTTAAAATTATCTACAGAAAGCGGAATTATACCATTGTTGGCAACCCCATAACAATGATTTGGCACCCTATTAATTTTGTTCAAAATGTTTAGAAGTCTTAATATTTTATTTTATTTTGTAGTCTTACAATGTTTATAATACTAATAATAATACAGTATGACAAATAGTCCTACACTGACTGGCCGTGGCTTGTCTTTGGGTGCATTTTGATATGGTGTAAACAAGGATAATCGCCGGCCAGTGTCAAGCCACATTTACATTAAATTTGTCAAGGGGCCTCTACAAGTTGGACCTACCATAGCCATTTTTATGACTAAAAATAAACAATGTTAACATTTTTTAATATACTGAATAAATTGACTGGGTGCCAAATTGTCTATAACGCACTTCCTGTAGCTGGGAGATGTTAAAAGAGTTACGCGTTCTCTATGGTCACCATAAATATCTGTACAATTTTTATTTCGAAATTGCATAATCGTTGTTGTTGGTAAAGTTTTTATAATTAGCAGCTTGTAATCAAAACTTTGTTTTATAAAAAAAGAAAACTGGCGTATTTATATGTAAAAGTTCGGGAGGTGTACAATAAAATACTTTAGTAAACGGAATATATAATTTTCTTTGTTGGAACAATCGAGACCCCCAGTTGATGTATGCATCCCAATCTTTTCGAATTTGTGTAGTAGTTACGTAAACAACGTTTAATTACCCGTTAGTATTAATTAATCGGTGCACCAATAAGTTTATTAAGTAGGAATTGAGTCTATGCACACACGGTCTCTTGCTATCATTAGTGAAATAGATGTTTAATGTTAAACGAGCTACATAGGAATATGGCGTTAAGTTTGTGGATCGAAATTTAAAAAAATGTAATAGACAAAAAATTAATTACACAGGTAAAATTCAAATAAAGAATGTTTACACAGAATAACTATATTTTAACAGTCGCACGTGTTGTGGACATATTTTCGTGAAACTGAAATGATTAGTTTATAACTTGTGCAATTTAATGTATTATCGACAAATTATTCCTTTAAGGGGGCCATCCACAAATACGTCCCACAAATTTTATGATTTTTTACTCCTACCCTCCTTCCCCTAGTGTGACATCACATACTGTGCAATTTTACATCAAGAAATCATTAAATTAAAACAGCGGTTCCGTAATTAGATTAAATATATCAGATTTTGAAATCCCTTGTCACACTTCGTCGACGAGCCGCCGCCCCCCCTATTAATGTGTGACGTTATTTATGGATTGCCGCAAAGTTATACTAAATAATATTCAATTGCAGGACTTGGACGTTACATTCATTACTAGGATGTTGCGGATATATATTTTTACATCGACGACAATGTGAGTGATGTGGATCTCATATGGTTTTCGTGAGATACTTATTATAATGGAAGATAGCAATTTTATTACTTTTTTATTTATAATTAAATTTTTAATCAGAAAAATTAAGTTTTATTGTACTATAAAACAATTATGCTGCCGCTAGTATACTCTCGGCATTTTCTTCAACTCTGCATCACATTATCCAAATCAACGCTAAAATTCCGCAACTGCGGATGTGTATGCGCAACATCCCTAGTACATTATCTGATTCTGAGTGCAGCAAATGCTTGTGTGCACGTTCATCAACACTTGTGTGCAAATGTACAATATCTATTTTGTGGTGAGTTATTTCTCCGTATAGCTTGTCCACTAATAACCATTAACTAAAACTACGAAAAACCTATTAAACAATCGAAACAAGATAATTTATAATTTTTTTATGCCAGGGCTAAGATCAGGTGATAACGTGAAGGTGTAGTGCTAAAAGATTCTGTATATACGTAAGATGAAGTTAGGTTTTAATTAATAACGCCGGCAGCAAATACAGTGTTGCCAGCTTTCATAAGGGACGGTCTATGCAGTCGGCCAAACTATAAAATAGATGTATCCCAATAATCCACAAGTTCCAATCTGTCATTGACGTATCCAAAGTGCGAAACACATTTACCGAATTAAATAGCAAACGGCCGATAATAATAATTATTGTAAATGCAAGTATTTAACAGTCTGTCGAATTAAATATGTACAAAACATCGTGAGTTGTGATTGAACACCTCTTTTGTTTTGATTTAGTTTTTTTTTCCTGGCTTTTTCACGCATGTCTAGTGAGTAGCAAGTACAGGGTGGCCCACGAAAAAGTTGCATTTTAAAATTGTTATAATTTTTTTTTTATTGAATAGCCCCAAAATTGCGGTTTAATAGTGGAAGACCACTTCATTAAAAGTTTTTGGCGGGAATTGAAAGGGGACGTGCTATGCAGTTTTATTTTCTAAAAATGTGTAAAATTACTCTAAAATGAACAATAGTTGTAGGATATTGATAGTTTTTGAGTAGTAATTATGTGTTTTTGCGAGAAATGTGAACTATATAGCCAAATGTGGCCTTTCGAGTTTTCACAAGAACTCCGTTGAATGACGTCGATTGTAGCCTACAATACAATGGCGCCTGGCTTAAAGGCCTAGTTGCCAGGCCTTAAACATAAAAAAAGACCACTTCATTCATATGGCTGCCCTGCCTGGCTTTGCAGTAGCCCATTCTGTCGACCCAATTTTTCATGACATTTTCAATGGTGTAGCCCTCAATGGCTGCAGTGCACGACTTCAATCTCGTGCTTTAGGTCATCAATCGTCTCTGGATGATAGCACTTATCCTTGACGGCTCCCCACAAAAAATAGTCCAACGGGGTCAAATCGCAGCTGCGAGGCGGCCAGTCGAGATCGCCGTTTCAGCTAATTATGCGATTTTCGAACGCACCGCGCAAGAGTTCGACTGTAACGTTGGCCGTGTGGCACGTGGCGCTGCTGGAACCAAATGCCGCCGATGTCTTCCTCTTCCATTCGGGGAAAGAAAAAACCTTCCAACATGTGGCGATAGCGCTCACCAATTGACGGTTACGGCGGCTCCTGCTTTGTTTTCGAAGAAAAACGGACCAATGATGCCGCCGGCCCACATACCGCACCAAACAGTCGCTCGTTGTGGGTGCATCCATGATTACGTTGTGGATTTTCTGAGCCCCAAATGCGGCAGTTTTCCTTATTGACATAACCACCGAGGTGGAAATGAGCTTCATGTGAAAAGATGATTTTTCGATAAATATGCTCTTGCAGTTTCAGTTGAAGACTCACCATTTTGGAAGTAAGTTTTCAATATTTCTCAATTTTCTTCGAGCGTAAACTTAACCATTTCGTAAACCGCAACCTTTTACTAAATATTTGACACATTGGCAAAGTCATTCGAGCTGACAAAGCCGAAATAATCGATAGTTCAAAAAGCAACCGATAGATGGGCCACCCCATATTATCAAGTAGCTTAATAGCAAAGTATTTCCTATAATCCTGTAGAACAATAGGTCAAACATGGAAGTAGTCCAATTATCACACAATTAGTCTTACACTGTATAATAGTTTTTCTTGATATTTATACTTTGAATTTAAATAACTATTAGATATATCGTACAAATTTTTTAAAGTAAATTTCATATAAAAGAGCATGTCATTCATAAATTATTACACTTAAAGAATTTGCAACTGTTTTCTAAACTTATATAGTCAAATTATTTGACTGATTTCAGTTTTGATTAATATTTTTTATAATTATAACCCCATAAATGTCCCACTGCTGGGGCTCGGGTCTCACACTATAGGAGAACGGAGAACATACCCGCCGCGTTTGTCCAAGGCGGCTTGGCAGGTTTGACACATTGGTTATCTCGATGTGCAGGTTGCATCACAATGTTGTCCTTCACCGTCGTTAACACGTAGTAATTGAAACAATATGCACATTAGGTCAGAAAACTGCCTAAGTGGGGGGGACGCGTTCGCCAGCCATTACGCTACCACCACTTGACTTATACGACATGACTTGATTAGTATGATATTGATCTGGTGGCGCCACCTGTGTCGCAAGTATGTTAGAGTTACGTTTTTCTACTGTGCTATTGTCATTTATAGTCTTTTCCATTGTACAATTAAATCTTTATATTTCTTGCTAGTTTTCCGACAATCGCTTTTCATACGCATTTTGTGCAATTTGCAATATTGATGATATACAGGACTTGGACCGAATTTTTGGTAAAATGTTATGGAGATATAGAAGAAATGTAAATATTAAGAGTTGGTGCCCCCTGTTAGCAAGCAAGCTCCGTTGCCGACTGTAGGTATAGACGAGGCTTCATTCCAATTATCCGTGGTAGAGGGCCACTGTTTACGGGGTGGTAACGGTGGAATCACCTCTACTGTACGAAGTGGTACGGCCCTGCTTCCCGGGGCTTAGTACCAAATCGGCGCACTAGGATGTCGGAAGAGTTTAACTACGTTATACATCCCTGGCATTCTAGGATATATGCTCTCATCGGCGCCCAGGTAGGTTTAGTGGTAAGTTTGTTCGGCCTCCTCCTTTAATGGAGGAGATCCCGTTTGTCGTTTGGTGCAAGAGACCCACACGCACACGAAGCGCGCGGCACTAGGCGGCGCTTTTGGTTTTCCCCTGTATCCAAGACCCGTGGTGTGTGTCACAAGAAAAGACATTCCCCCTAAGTTAACAAAAACAAAGACGAGGCTTCATAACATGGTTACTATTGTAAAGATACACAAATATCGGAAGACTGTGTTTAAGATCCTGATATATAAATAAATTTGAGTTATTCCGGGTTATAAACAATTCAAACGACTCGATGACGATGACTTCAAGTATACAAATAACTACTGAAAGACTGCACAAGACTGGATATTAATTACTACGTCGACATTAACTCCTATAACTACAGATAATGATTTAGGTAAGTAAACAAACAAAATCATAAAATATAATTTTATTGAACGAACAACAAAAGAAAATTACCTTTAAATTTTTACTTGAATTTGAAAAATATCTTAAACGAAATAAGAAACAAATGCTTTAAGACATCAAAATTAATATTTTCGAGTAGGTAACTCTTGCATCACAGTATTAAACATTGCCCACTGCCACAGCAAGTAATGGGCGGCAAATAAGTTTCTTTTAATTACTCGCGCTGTCCATTTCCTTCATCACTTTCCTATTTGCTGCCGTGGGAAGTGTGCGTAATGTAAACGGGGCATTATATATTTATATGCTGCTCACCCATAATAATCTTGCAAGTGAAAAAAGAAATAAAGTCACACAAATAATATGTTTACCTTGATATACGATATATTCTCATTATTTTTATTTAAATCAAGATGGGGTGAACTATATCATTGTTGACACAACACTCTCAATGAGGGCGTGTTAGACATGCAAGTTAAAATATAAACAGCTATCCGAGAAACATTTTCCTGTTAACTCCAAAATGAGGGTGCAAGGCAATTTTACAGCTACTTATTGCCTCGTATAATTTATACTAATTTTTTTTTATTGCAAGAGTTCAGCAGACAGGCAGACGGCCCACTTGATGGAAAGCGGTTACCATCGCCTATGGACATTTGCAACACCAAAGGTGCTGCAAATGCGCTGCTGCTTTCTTAAGGGAGACGAAAACCAGGTCGCTAATGCTGGAACGCAACTCAAGGCTGTTATGGTAGCATACTCTAGACCAGGGGTGGTAGCCATCCAGTCGGGCAAAAATCCTACCACCTGGCTGTGGGTTTTTTTCGCCTCTTACGACAGGCCGCCCGGCCGCAGGAAGTTGTATTCTTTCTCCGTTCCTGCACTCATTTCCAAGGCAGCAAACACGAACAGCGCGAGTATGTAAACTCAACTTTGAACAACGTATGATACACGAGCTGTCTATTTTCCTGCTAGCTGTTCTGAATTAGAGTTCAAGGCATTGCGAAATTGAATTAAATAGAATTTCAGAATAGCTAAAATAATGTCGCTTTACAGATGGGTTGAAATTTAAGAGAAATTTAATAATATCTGCTTTAAGAAAACGGCACCACCGACATACCGCCACCGCGCTGATATTCTGTAAATTTCTATGTAGGGTAATATTCTATCGTTGTGGTGCCACTATTAATGGCGCCGCACCAGTGATTAGCACTCTGACCATTTATTCAAGTTACTAAGAAATATTAATATTTTTATTCTGTACTCGCTACTCATACAATAATATTATTATCATCATTGTATGTTTGCAAAATAAAAAAGATTCAGATTTTTTTATGTTTTCAATAAACTAATTAGGTGCCAACGATGATATAGTTTACCCTATACGCGAACTTTGTACGCCCTCCCACACCACTGACGCCCGCTTGACAACGAAAGTGCGGTGGCGGCGTGGGTGCAATGTCGCGTACACACGCCCTTAAAGTAAATAAATCCACATTCAATGTTGTTATAGTTTGAAATGAAACGTTGTTATATGTTGGCGATTATTTTATAACATTCGAAATATACAAGAGGGTAATTTTTTTCACATGAAAGTTATAACTGGAAAATTAAAAAATGTTGAAACATGCAATTTGAGCATATTCAATTGAGTTAATTATATTTATAACATAATAACAACACCATCTCCCACTGCTGGGCTCAGGTCTCCCCATTTCTAGGGGAACGGACAGTACACCTTTCATACATGCTCAAAGCTGGCTTGACGCATCAGTTGACACGATCTGCTGGTTTGATCACGATGCTTTTCATGCACCGTCAGCACATGTAATAACATGAATTTCAAAATATTGAAACTCGAGATTGTTAAACCAAAAAGCTACTACGGCTATATGGTATTTTATTTGACTTGAGCCGATTTTTCAATCGTCAGATAAAAGTTATTAATCGAATAAAATAACAAGAATAAATTAAAAGTTACAGTTGAGCTGTTACACTTATATTCAATTAGATTATAACTTATTCGATGCATAACTTTTATCTGATGATTGAAAAATCGGCCTTTAATATGAAAGAAAAAAATATTGCAAAAAAAAAACCTAATATATATACTCTTTATACCCAATTTTAAAAATATTTCGTTGGGTTTAATATAAGAATATAGTAAAAAGGACTCCAAGTTTATGCCTAAATGTGTTTACAAACATGACAAGTACCAAAATAAAGTGAAACTTTATGCTACGTCTCACACCTACCAGTATATAGACACCTGTCAATTTCACAAAGCGATTCTCCAAAAGCGGCGGTTTTAAGGCCTCAAACGTACTTAGATCGTGTGAACGCAGCTTTAACCCTGTTTTTATCACCTGTGCTTCAATAACGTGGTAAGTTCAAAAAATATTTTTGTTATTTGATAATCAAAATCGTTCTTTCCGATTTTATTTTTCTAAAAAACATGGTATCTTCTAGAATACATTGTAGATTGACAGTAGAAAAATTATTCTTTTCGATACATTAATTTTCTGAAAGTTAAACAAAACTAAAATTTCAATTTTCATAATACATTATTGAAGCAAAGAGGTGTTATATACAAAAATCTATGAGCTATCATCCGAATCAGAGCTATCAGACACTTCTATTACTAGAGAACTATCAAAAATTTTCGAATGGTCTATCCTTTCCAATTTAATTCTTTTAACTGGCAACTCTGTATCCTCTTCATTAGTGTTTTCTTCAAATTTAAAAGACGTGTCGGATTCGTCGTTGCCGCTATCTGAGTCATCCATATCCATACTTACCGGTGTCATAGTTGACTGTAATTTAGTGTATCTGAAAGGATACGAAATTACTTAAACAAGTTTGAGAAACACCGCACGCTTAATAAAACAAGAACACAACTCAAAAGTTATGAGTTTGGAGATTACTTTATGAAACGTAAGAAAACTTATCATAAAGAATAAATTCGCTCAAACTGCCGCACAATTTGAATTGAGTTGGCGATTTTTTTAATTATTTTTTTTAATTGCAGGAGTTCAGCAGACAGGCAGACGGCCCACTGGATGGAAAACGGTTACCATCGCCTATGGACATTTGCAACACCAAAGGTGCCACAAATGCGCTGCTGCTCTCTTAAGTGAGTCTGGAACCTGGACACTAATGCCGGAACACACCTCAAAGTTTTTATGGCGGCATGCTCTAGACCAGGGCTGGTAGCCATCCAGTCGGGCAAGTGCCCTACCACCTGGCTGGGTGTTGTTTAGTCGCTTCTTGCGACAGGCCGCCCGGCCGCAGGAAATTGTATTCTTTCTCCGTTCCTGCACGGATAAGATTAGAAGATAAGAAATAAAGGATTGTCCCTCTTTCTTCTACTAACTGCGACTAGCGAAGTAAATATGTTGTGCTAAATAGAGAACTGCTTAGCTAGGCATGACCTAGTAACAAGCTGCTTACACGTGTTCTTATTTCCGAATGACGCACGTAATTATTGCACAAGACAAATTTAGTTTTAAGGAAATAATTATATATCGAAGCATTCTATAGCCTAATATCGGCTGAGATACTTGTAAGTTAGTTAGTAGATTTTCTCATTAAATTTAATTAAAATAAAATTGGTTTTTTTTGGATCCTCCGGCTGGCACCTTCGTAATTGGCGCAGTCGGTAGGATACTCGAAGCGTTTCGAGGATAGTAGATAGGGAAGCTCATACATCGAGAACCGTATCGTTAATCGCTATCGTCGTCGCGAGCGATCACGCGTCTTCGAGTGTCCTGAAAGAACCTGGGGTCCCGCCGAGAGGAAAATCAAGACATCGAGACCAGAGAAAACCAGCATGAACAGAGTATTGTAAGTACACTTAAAAATCGTTTCTAGGTGTTGCTTTCAATATTTTCCTAGTTTTATAATTCCAAAATTTTTCACCCTAAGGCTTCTACCCCTAGAGCGCCTGTGCGAACTAGGGAGGTCCGTAGGTTAGATATAGATCTTCGTAGGAATTTAGATTCTAGCATTAATAGTTTGAACAGTAGTAGTAGTTATTTAGGCTTAAATTCTGAGCATTCATTTCTATTAGAAGTTAAAAAAATGGTAGACGTAGACACAATTTTCAAGGCGCTTCGCCTCTTGCCCGATTTTGACGGTAACCCTCATGTGTTGCCCAGATTTATACATTTGTGCGACCAAATTATAGCCGAATTTATTGAGGCGAACCCAGGTAACGAATTATCTAGGCTTTGTTTAATTAACGGCATATTAAATAAAATAACTGGGCCCGCCGCACGCATTATTAATTCAAACGGAATAACTGAGAATTGGGATAGCATTAAATCAATACTAATAAATAATTTTTCTGACCAAAGAGATGAAACCGCTCTCTATAGTGACCTTATGTTAGCCACCCAGGGTAATAGCACCCCACAGGAATTCTATGACCGTTGCATAAACTTATTCAGCACTATCATGACATACGTCACCTTACACGAAGGTATCCAGACAACTATTGAAGCCAAACGCGCCCTTTACGGGAAATTAACAATGCAAGCGTTTGTCCGCGGATTAAAAGAACCATTAGGTTCGCGAATTCGGTGTATGCGTCCTGACAGTGTTGAAAAGGCTCTAGAACTTGTACAGGAAGAATTGAATGTCATGTATCTTCAAAACCGTAACGAACCGGATAAAAAACCGTCCACATTTAAACCCGGGCCTATGGCCCCCACTATGCCTAAAGCATTCAATTTTCCTATGCAAACCACCCCTATACCTATATGGCAGCCAAATCAAGCGACATCGCAACACCATCAGATGAGGCAGTTTAGACCAAGTATGCCCTCGCGTACGCAACAAATGTTCCGTGCGCCGCCACCTAATTATAATCCATACGCGAACAGATTCCAAATGCCAACCCATAATGTCTCTCAATCTTATGGCCCTAAGCCTATGAGTGGAGTTAGCCACTATGTTGCAAGGGAAAGACCGTCTCCACAGTTAACCGGTCACGATTGGCGGAAACATGGCAACCCACCGCCTTCTAATTATTTTAAAACAAGGGAGATGAATCTGAACGAGTGTGAAGATTATAATGACCATTTTTATCAACCTGAGTTTTATCCATATTATGAGACCGATCAATATGACTACAATATGTTTTACAATTACGATTATAATAATATAGTTACACCCACATATTCGAATATCGAACCAAATTACTTAGTGGAGTACCCACCAGCTTCACTGGAGGAACCCGGACCAAGTCACTTGAGCTCTGGGGAGCAGGATTTTCACGAAGACCAGAAGTCAGAAAAATTAAAATAGAATTAAATTTGCAAACACAGAGGCAGCTTCCGTATATTCAGATACATAATCCACCCTTAAAGTTTTTAATTGATACGGGGGCAAATCAGTCCTTCCTCAGTCCAGAGGCTATAGACAAATTTTACAGCAATATACCCTTAAATTTTGATCCCTTCGAAGTAACTAACGTACACGCTACATCGCGTAATAATTATTCTATCACTATTCCATGTTTTAGCGAGTTTAGAGAATCGGAACATTTAAAATTATTTGTCTATAAGTTTCATAACTATTTCGATGGACTTATCGGACTCGATTTGTTAGAAAAATTTGAAGCAAAAATAGATTTAAAGAATAAATTATTAATCACTAGATTTTCTTCAAACACTATTAAAATGTATAATTCGCGTAACGTAAACTTGTTTGAAGACGTAATTCCAGGAAATTCAACAAAATTAGTTCGCATTCCTATTAATTTACACGACGGAGAAGCATTTATTAATAAGCAAATGATATCAAATTGCATTATAAATGATTGCCTCACAACAGTAAAAAATAGCCGTGCATTTATTGAAGTTACGAATCCGACACCGCATGATGTAATATTTTCGATGCACCGCACTATACAAGCAGAGGCTCATAATAATATCGCGTGCATGCGCACTGAATCGGAGACCTCGCGGACGCGCGAAGTATTAAATCGCTTACGTACGAATCATTTGAATACGGAGGAACGCGCTAACTTAGAAACATTATGCGCTAAATATGCAGACGTGTTTTATATAGACGGAGAACCTTTAACGTTCACGAATAAAATAAAGCATAGAATAAATACTACAGACGAGTCGCCCGTTTATACAAAAAGTTATAGGTACCCTTATGTTCATCGTGATGAAGTGAAAGATCAGATCGGTAAAATGCTTAGTCAGGGAATTATTCGCCCTTCCGAATCGGCTTGGAGCTCTCCTATTTGGATAGTTCCCAAGAAATCAGACGCCTCCGGAAAGACTAAATGGCGTTTAGTCGTCGATTTCCGTAAAATAAATGAGAAAACCATCGACGATAAGTACCCAATCCCTAATATTTCGGACATTTTAGATAAACTAGGTAACTGTCAATATTTTTCGACACTAGATTTAGCTAGTGGCTTCTACCAAGTTGAAATGAATCCTTCTGATATACCGAAAACCGCATTTAATGTAGAAAATGGACACTATGAATTCTTACGCATGCCGATGGGACTAAAGAATGCACCATCAACCTTTCAAAGAGTGATGGACAGTGTTCTTAAAGACCTGCAAAATGTGATCTGCTTGGTCTATCTAGATGACGTCATTGTCTTCAGTACGTCACTACAAGAACACATAATAAATCTCGAAAAAGTATTCCAAAGACTACGCGAGTCTAACTTTAAAATCCAAATGGATAAGTCGGAATTTCTTAAATTAGAAACAGCTTATCTAGGGCACATTATCTCGCGAGAAGGTATAAAACCAAACCCTGACAAAATTACGGCAATTCAAAATTATCCACTACCGAAATCTCCCAAAGAAATAAAGCAATTTTTAGGCCTCATTGGATATTATAGGAAATTTATCCCAGACTTTGCACGAATAACTAAACCTCTCACAAACTGTCTTAAGAAAGGTAGAAAAATAGTATTTAATTCCGATTATACTAACTGTTTCGAAAAATGTAAACAGCTATTAACCAATGACCCAATTTTAAAGTACCCAGATTTCAGTAAAGACTTTATTTTAACAACAGATGCTTCTAACGTAGCCGTTGGTGCTATTCTTTCTCAAGGCACCTTAGGATCTGATAAACCAGTTTGCTATGCTTCACGTACTCTTAATGATAGCGAAACGAACTATTCCACTACCGAAAAAGAACTCTTGGCTATAGTGTGGGCGACCAAATATTTTAGGCCTTATCTTTATGGAAGGAAATTTAAAATAGTCACCGACCACAAACCTTTGGAATGGGTTATGAGTCTTAAAGACCATAATGCCCGATTGACACGATGGAGGCTTAAATTATCTGAGTACGATTATACTGTAGTGTATAAAAAAGGAGTATATAATACGAACGCCGACGCTTTGTCGCGTATAGAACTTCATAATGAGGAAACTGAATCATTAGCTGTCAATACATCAGAGCGTCCACCTTCGGTTGCAGATAGTTCCACATTAACCGCGCACACGAGTATGGAAAACCCCATCCTCGAAGTACCCATAGTTGATGCCCCGCTTAACAAATACCATAGGCAAATCCACATAACAGTAGTTGGAGATATAAAGAAAAGGCCCTCTGTCTCCAAACCTTTTGATACCCATACCCGAATTGCAGTACAAGTATCTCAATCTAACTTAGAGACTGACGTCATTAACGTCATTAAGGAGTATGTTAACCCAAAAGTAAAAACCGCATTAGTGATAAACCCCTTGTTATCTATGTATGATATTATCCCCGTAATTCAAGATAATTTTAGAAGCTCCGCAATGAATTTAGTTCTGGCTACTCATGAGCTAGAAAATATTAAAGAATATTTGAGACAACAAGAAATTATAAAGCATTATCACGATGGTAAAACAAACCATCGCGGTATTAATGAATGTCATTTAGCTCTTTCGAAATGTTACTATTGGCCAAAAATGAAGGAGCATATTACAAAGTTCATTAACGAGTGCACCATTTGTGGCGAAGCTAAATATGATAGAAACCCCATTAAACAGCAATTTAACGTGGTTCCCCCAGCTACCAAACCATTTGAAATCGTACATATAGACCTTCTAACTATACAGACAGAAAAATATATGACTATTGTAGATGTTTTCTCTAAATATGCTCAAGCGTATCATATTCGAGACGGTACAGCTATTAGCATACTTCAAGCCCTACTAAAGTTTTGTACTCATCACGGTTTACCCCTAACAATAGTTTCTGATAACGGTACGGAATTCACAAACCAGTTATTTAGCGAATTTTTAAATACACATAAAATTAAACACCACAGGACTTTACCTCACACCCCAAACGATAACGGAATAGTGGAAAGATTCCACTCTACCTTGCTAGAACACTTACGTATTTTAAAACTAAAGAACAAACGTGATGACGTTGTTAACTTAATCCCTTATGCTATTCTAGCCTATAACAGTTCTATCCATAGTTTCACAAAATGTAGGCCATTCGATATAATTACCGGACATCTTGATCCCCGGGATCCATTCGATATAGATCTTACCAAACACCTTATACAGCAGTACGTCCAGAACCACAGAGATCAAATGAAAGTAGTGTTCGACCACATTAATGAAAGTTCCTTAGAAAATCGCACACACCTAATAGAGAATAGAAATAAAAACCGCGTATCTGAAATCGAATATCAGCCACAACAGCCTATATATGTTAGCAACCCCTTAGCAAGTCGTCAGAAAATCGCACCCCGGTACACTAGAGACACGGTCCTAGCTGATTTACCAATACATATTTACACATCTAGGAAACGCGGCCCCGTCGCCAAGAGCCGTCTTAAACGACTACCAAAAAGTGCTCAATTGTTACAGGGTGCTACTGGTCCTGACTGCTCATTCGATAGCGGCCCAGGATTCAAACCAAGAAGTAACATTTGAAAGCCTTAATGAGGGACCTGGACTACTACCATTTCGCCTAGGAACAACGAGACTTATTAGACATTACCATACATTTCTACAATATGTACAATTAAAAGACATAGAAGAAGAAATTAACCTATTGCACTCCCAATTAACGGATTATAAGTTTAAACTTAGCAACAACACGCATTCTTTATTTGAAATACAAATAGAATATCTTGCTGCCAAACTGACAAAAGTAACGGGACATTTAGATACTCTAAAATCTAAACGTATTAAGAGAGGTCTCATTGACGGATTTGGTTCAGTAATTAAAAGTTTAACTGGTAATTTAGATTATTCCGATGCAATAAAATACGATAATGCTATCAAAATTCTACAGAATAACGACGATCAAATAATACAAGAATTAAATAACCATATAAGTCTCAGTAAGGAATGGATGTCCCAGCATTCTAATATAGTTAATAAATTAACTGAAAATCAGGTTAACATCAACAAAACTCTTCAGCTCATACTAGATAGACAGGCTTATAAAGATTACAGCCTTATTAAATATGCAAAATTTGCCCAATATCTAACTATAGTAACTGAAAACATAGATGAAGTTTTAGGAGAGTTAATTAGAATAGAAAATATATTAGCTTTTATTCATACATCAAGTCCTTATCATTCTATGATAAGCATAGAAGTTTTAGATAGTATGATTCATAGGTTAATTAAAATCTACGGCAAAGATCAGGTATTAGACTTAGACCTTAGAGAATATTATGATTTGATCAAACCGGGTTACTATTACTCAGGCAGTCAAATAGTAATTATTTTCAAGATACCAATATTCACTGTAGACATCTACGAATTATATAAATTAGCAATAGCTCCCAATAAGTTCAAACAGGCCCTCATCCCTCCATTCCCATTGATAGCAACTAACAAGAACGATTATGTGTACATGGAGGCCGAATGCCCGAAGTATAATAACTGGTATCTCTGCGAAGAGAAGATGGACCATCACCTTCGTAAAACCCCAGACTGCGTGCAGCGTCTACTCACAGATCAATACCTTGGTAACAACTGCGAGCTTACTACAGTAACTCTATCCAAAGGAGCCATGGATCAGTTAGACGACAGACACTATGTCTTATCTTTCCCCAACTTAACTAAAATACATACTGTCTGTGGAAAGGAAAACTTTAACCTAATAAATGGAAGTTATCTCGTGACCATCCCCATCAACTGTTTCCTATACGCAAATGAATTTACCATAGCTAACGTCAATGATCGGATAGAAGGACGGCCCATCAAGATATTCACGATCCCTCATGAAGATAATCAACAAGAAGAAATTATGAACGTCAACCTGAACTCAATGGACCTTAGAAAATTACACGAAATTCAACATAAGATCTCAATGCAGCCTTTAATTCACATTGAAAAGACTCACTCGAAACAGGTGCTACAGATGACCATTCCACTCTACGTTATACTGCTTGGTGCCTTAATACTCATGGGATTTATATTGATGAGAAAATACAAGACATTAATTAAATGTCAACGTCCGAAAGAAGATAACGAAGATAAGCAATGTGAGATAGAAGAATCTTCATCCCGAAAGCCAGATTCAGCGATATTTTCGCAACTGAAGGCGCGAAAATAGTCGCTGGTTTGAGAGGGGAGGTGTTATACCATATACCCCTAAGGGAACTGCTTAGCTAGGCATGACCTAGTAACAAGCTGCTTACACGTGTTCTTATTTCCGAATGACGCACGTAATTATTGCACAAGACAAATTTAGTTTTAAGGAAATAATTATATATCGAAGCATTCTATAGCCTAATATCGGCTGAGATACTTGTAAGTTAGTTAGTAGATTTTCTCATTAAATTTAATTAAAATAAAATTGGTTTTTTTTGGATCCTCCGGCTGGCACCTTCGTAATTAGTTTTATTTCAATTTAAATTATTTTTTAATCATTTAAACACTATGCTCATACAGATAGTTTGACATATTTTAAAATTCTTCGTTAATAGTTCTTTAATGTTTTAAAGCTTTAATATACTGGATTTTTGAAATGTGACGTCACGAAATTTAGGACCCTCCCCCCTCGTAACGTGTGACGTAATTTCTGGATGGCACCTAATCGTGTTTCGTGTGATGAATGTCACGATGATGATAGTTCCGATGACTCACATCATCCTTCTCTTGTCCAATTTTCCCTATGCCATCCCCCATTCCAATCCCACTCCTGTCTGATCTCTCTATTTCATTTCCCATTCCATTCTTAACGCTGACAACGCGTTGTTTTCGCCCTGGTATTGCAGACGTCTGTAGGCGATGGTAACCACTTCCTAAGAGCCAGTTTTTGCAATAAAAAATATACTTAGTCTGGCCATAAATACTGTTACAATTAAAAAGAAACAAAATATTACATTTGAATTTGGAATCTGTCATTTTTATATGATTGTTCATTGTATTTTCTCATTTTGGCGCCAATACATTGTACAACATTTTGCGATATTAAAATGGAGTGGGGCGATAAAGAGAACCGAATCGCTGCGATTGCATTACACAAAGTAGGTATGGAGCCAAATGCAATTTTTAAAACTCTTCATACGCTTGGTATTAGTGAAATGTTTGTGTACTGGGCTATTAATAGGTACAATGAGACCTCCTCTGTTTGTGACAGAAAGCGTGCGAAAAAGGTGGTCAAAGCGGTAAGGGAAAGAATTCGAAGAAATCCTGTCCGCAACCAAAATATTTTATCTCGGGAGATGAAGATGTCACCTAGAACCATGTTGCGTATTTTAAAAGGTGACTTAGGACTTGCAGCCTATAAGAGACGCACTGGTCATTTCTTAACTCATAATTTAAAAAATAGGGTGGTAAAATCGAAACACCTACTGAAGCGGTACGCAAAGGGAGGTCACAGAAAAATGTTGTTTACGGATGAGAAAATGTTTACAATTGAGCAACATTTTAACAAATAAAATGACCATATTTATGCTCAAAGCTCTAAGGAAGCTTCTCAATTAGTCGACAGAGTGTAACGTGGGCATTATCTGTCCTGTGATGGTTTGGTGGGGTGTTAGCTATGAAGGAGTGACTGAGCCATATTTTTGTGAAAAAGGAATCAAAACATCGGCACAAGTGTATCAAGATATTATTCTTGAGAAGGTAGTAAAGCCCCTTAACAACACCATGTTCAATAACCAAGAATGGTCCTTCCAGCAAGTGTCGGCGCCGGGTCATAAAGCTCGGTCCACGCAGTCTTGGTTGGAAAGAAACGTTTCGGACTTCATCAGAACTGAAGACTGGCAGTCGTCTAGTCCCGATCTTAATCCGCTGGATTATAATTTATGGTCAGTTTTAGAGAGTACGACTTGCTCTAAACGCCATGATAATTTGGAGTCCCTAAAACAATCCATACGATTGACAGTGAAGAATTTTCCCATGGAAAGAGTTTATACTTCTATTGATAACTGACCTCAACGTCTAAAGGACTGTATTGCAGCCAATGGAGACCACTTCGAATAAGCTTTTTATATTTTAAATTGTTTTATATTTACGTATTAAAGTAACACATTGTAAAACTTATAAATGTTATTTGCAATAGAAAAAAAATAATTCTTTTTTACAATATTTATGGCAAGACTAGGTAGAATAGAATAGTCTTTATCGCACACAAGAAAGTTGTTTACATGAGTATTAACATTAATTTAAATAGTACAATCGGCAGTCTTATCGCTTACAGCGATTTCTTCCAGACAACCTTCTGTAAATAGCCATGCATAGAAGAATGGGTCGGTAACCAGTGCGCAACATACCTCTAAATATTAATAATAAAATATGACATTCTAATACATAAAATTCTCGTGTCGCGGTGTTTGTTACCAAACTCCTCCGAAACGGCTGAACCGATTTGTATGAAATTTTGTGTGCATATCGGGTAGGTCTGAAAATTGGCCAACATCTATTTTTCATACACCTAATCGATAAGGGTGACTCACCCCTAAATATTCATCCTTCTACCACTAACCCCTATTTTTTAATAGCGATATAAGTACTTTAATGTGTCCTGAACTGAACTGTTTGTTCAAGTTGATTCGTGTTTAGATTAACATTTGGCCCCGGTAGCTGTAATCGGGTTCTAGATTTTTATTTTTTAAAGGCAGGACAACGACTGCCGTGTACAGCTAATTAAATTAATAAAATTCTAATTATACATATACAAGTGAGTTTTAATAGGAAATATAAATGCGTGAATAGTGTATACCTACAATCGACATATACGAAAGAAACAAAAAATAAAATAAAAATGAGTTCACAAATTAAGATAGTCTTAGTGTGTGCAATAAAGATATATATATATATATATATAGATAAATATTTATTATGTAATTCTCTCTCCTATTATGTTGGTCTCATAAATAAAAGCTAACCGCCTCCGCTAGCTCGATCACGTAGAACGAATGGCAGTGAATCGTAACATAAGGAAAGCATATTTGGGACGGATCGCTGGAAAGAGTGGAAGCTGACCTGTCTGATCTTCGAGCCGATAACTGGCAAGACGGGGAAAATAGGCATGTTCTCATTTCGGACCCACTTAGGACCATTGAGCAAACCGAATAAATAAGTAATTCTCTCTCTTTACACTTAGCAAAACGGACAAACTTGTTAGTATCCTACCTTTCAAATACATCGTTTTCTTTGGACATTGCTATTTTTTTGTTTGTCATTAGCTTAGTAAGAAGTTTAGGGTCCTTATCGGCCGGATCTTCGTCTAAATAGTCTTTATTCACTCGGCTGATAACGTCACGCCACTCGCGGTATTGACGACGCTGCTGCAGTGCTCGACCGCACTGTTCAAATAAGGCTTGGGCTGAAAGAAGTATAAACTGCAAGTTAGCCACTCATCCATACATGCAGTAAATTCTAAATATATAAAATAAGTTGTGTGCGCCATAACCACTTTAAATCACTTCTGGGAAAAATCAAGCGAATTTCTGAGATTTTAAGTCAGAAAACTTGGTATGAATTCCTTTTATTTACATTCATGTTCAATGTATAGGACAAGACACTTACTTTTGTACAATCTTAGATAAATATTACATCTTATGGTAATTTGTAGGGTTCATTCATACATACATCAACGTTGATAAATCATTTATAACAAATCGTCATACACATCTAAAAATCAATACATGATATAACTCAATTCGTGAAAACTTATCTAAAAACAAATAGATGTTCAGGTTTGTAAACTGAATTCTTATTTAACATGAAGATTCAAAAGAGAGGCGAATTACAATAAAACGACTCGTCAAAAATTAATAAGTTTTTATAAATCTCCTTACGATTTGTCATAAAGGTCATCTATCTTACGGGTTAGTAGCTTTTTAAACATATTCGTAATTTTTCACGATTCATTAACATGTGAATAAATTCATAGGAGTTCCATGTCATTAAAAAAAAATGAATCGTGATTCAAGAAATATCAACCATTAGTCGATAAGGTTTCGATTTATATGTTGAACACACACAATTAGATAGTGAAAGCCAATGGATGTCATATTTTGACTAACCTTCTGCTACAACCTTATCATTCTTCCATCCCAAGTTATCATTAACGTTAGCTTTTCTGACACATGACAAAACATCATTGAAATCTGGAAAAGGTGGATTGCCATCAGCCCTTATATTATTATTAATAAACTCTTCTAATCTCGTCGCCGGTCCTGATGGGAAGCCTTTAGCTACTTTTAGCCGTACTTCGCGTCGTTTTATCGGAACCTCACCAATTATTGTGCATAAACTTTCATATAGACGTACTACCTTTTGTTTTAGTCTGAAATAAAATAAAGAATTCATATCATGAACTAGGTTAGTAATCCCATTTCTCAACAACACCCCCTAGTGCATTCTTGCTAACATGCAGGAATGTTGTATTTATGCTAGTGTCATGTTTCCCTTACACTACCAAGGAGATTTCCAGCAAGCACTTGGGAGCTTCTACCCCTGTGAGAGATCTATGAAGTAGATCCTTCCACGCGACATCGCCTCCATAAACATTTGCCTAATTCAAAAAGCACACCTTTCAATGTACATCTATTTTAAATCAATTAAAAACTTTGTTACTTTATATGTACTTGTGGTAAATAAATGTGAAAATCTTTAGTTTATGTAACGGAGATCACCTACTTTAACGTAATTAAATAAGGTGAATTTATTGTATCATTACAAACTTCCTTAAGTTCATAATGTGCTATCTTTTTCTTGTAAACTGCAATCCTGCTTTCAATTTGCTTGATTTTTTCATCGGCAGTCATCTCATTTTCTGCTTTACTCCAAGCTACTGGCATTAACAGATTAGTGTCTTTATTATTTTCTTTTTTATCTGATACATTTTCTTCTTCTTTATTTGAAATTTTGCGTGAGCTGTTTGTTTGTGGTTTATCATTCTTATATAAAAAACCTCTTTGTTTTTTGCCAGATTGTTTATTGTCTAACAATTCAATTTCATCACTATCTGAACTATCTAAATGAACGATATCGTTTAAGGCAGTCTTATTATTACTTAATTTAACTTTATTATTAATTATATCCGCCAATACAAATTCATCATCTTCAAACTTAATTCTGTTCCTAATATTTTGGGTAGAATTTTCCGTAGCTCGATTGGTAACAGTATTATTTAAAACACATTCCGTATCTATATTTATTACATCATCGTCCTGTATTTCGATAATGTCTAAAATTTTATTTGAATTTATAAAGGCTTTCTTGGGTTGCTTTTGTTTCATGTTTTTGTTTTCTGGAAAATAAACAATTACTTGCTATAATAATCATTAACGTGTAAATAAATCGACGGCGTAAAGTAAAAAGTATCTGTGTAAAATACTTGTAAATTAAATTATAATAATAAAAATAGAACAAAGCTCTGAGAGCTTCAATAAATTCAGTTTACAATTAACAAAATGGAAATTTTAATAGTATTTTTTTTTTAAAGTTGCTATTTTATCGATAGCTTTTTTTAATATCCTATCATATTAATGAAGATAACTTATAGAAAGATATTATGGTCAATATAAAGAATACATAATAAACAATTTAAAGAAAAAAGACATTGAAATAGTACATAGCAATTCTATTAGTATACTATAAAAAAGTGTATGTTATTAAATTTTGTTTTCAAATTAACATCTGGTACAATCGTTTACAAATTGACTTTTGATTCAAAAGTTGATAAGAATGTTGACCCTTGTAATTTATTAATACAATAGCAAAACTAACTGGTGCGAATATTAAAATGTAACATGCATTTTCATTTTGAGAAATTACCTACCATTTTCTCTTTCATCTCTTTTTGCAGAGTCATGTAATTTAAAATTATCAACAATCATTTTGATGTGTGAAAATTTCTTTGATGGATTGGCTTTTAAACATTTGTTCCCCCTATTTAACAGTCGATTGAACTTATTTGATTTTTTATAATCATCATCAATACGTTTATACATCTTAATTAATAGATTTAGAACATTGAGCATTGCTTTCGAATCTTCTATTGTGAGGCATTTTTGAATAAATTTCACTAACAACCGGTGCATACCCTGGTCACTACAGGCTAATTTAATTTTACATTTAATTTTATCGGTTTCTTCGTTATTGCATGTTTCATCTACTGCTATATGTGTTTCAGTTGTTATACCTTGTTTTTCAGTGCCTTCTTTTTCTTCCAAATTAATAGGATTTTTCTGAAATATATATAAATGTGTATATCATTTGATACATTATCAATATACTGCTACGTGTAGTTAGTCCTAAACTATGGCTTCTTCTTAATCAGTTACATTATTGCACATTTCTTGACCAGAGTTGAAAGGTGCAGAAACGGTATATAATTGCGGCCATTGCTAGCAAGCTACACCAAACAAAAATGTATTGTGACTGGTTGCAGATTGCTGCATAGAATAATTAATTTAATGGAAAATATATGTTAATGAAATGCTTACAGTAAAAGATTGTCCGAGTGACTGACTGACTGATGGATATTTGTTATTTTTTATTTTTTAAGGTTTAATTTAATAAATTATGGATGTACGGTACTTAGTTCTCAAGGAAGAAGATCAGTTGTAAAGAATATCGGGTGCAACTCAGATATCCGGTATAGAAATTAGTATTAGTATATATATAATATTAATATGTGTTATTGTTTATTCTCTATTTTTTATTCATTGTAGGTATATGTATTGTGTAATATTTATATATCCTACGTATATATGTATTTAATTTGCACACCACCGTCATACACTTGCGAATCTCCCGTTGATAAAATCCATAGTACGGGTTGTCTGGAAGAGATCGCTCTAAAGCGATAAGGCCGCCCATTGTTCCTACTTTAATGGTTAAATGTGACTACTGTAAATTGTTTATTTTATGTGTATGTGGTGAACAATAAAGAGTTTTCTATCTTCTATCTATCTAAATTATTGGTGTGATTTCAGTTTAGGGGTGTTTTAGAACTTATTTAAAGCCCGCTAAACCTGTTATTGGGGTCCGGACTTGCATCACGTTTTATCCACCAATTTATTGATGTATAATTTAGCACAGTTCAAGACTATGGTTAATACATGAATGTGATGCTATGTAAATATAAACAGATATCGCTATTTGAGTTGCCGATAAGATTGGGCGTCTGTCTATATCATTAGAAATGCCCAATCTTATAAACATGTAAATCGCCGCCTCCAAGGTTTACTACACCAACTTAATTTTAGGTATTTTTTACATTTAAAGGTAAAGCACTCGTTAATATCTTAATATTAAATTTCTAAAATTTCATAAAAAATATTAAGAATCAAAAAACTTTTTACTTTATCATTTTTTTATAAAATTTTAGAAACATTAGTATTAAGGCATAAATGAGTGCTTTTCTCTTAAGATAGAAAATAACTAGAATCAGGTTAGCATAGTATCCCATGGAGGTGTCGAAACATAATATTTAATATTGATTGGAATACTGGTGTGCACATCACATAAACGATAATGCATACATACATACATAATTTCACGCCAGTTCCCTTGCGGGGTAGGCACGAACAACAGAGCGCCATTTAGGCCCATTCTTACACACCTCACTTGCTTCTTTGACATTCAATATTCATAATTCTTGTCATGCACGCTCGTCTGTTCTTAAGGCTCCTGACATCACCCTCCGCTAGTACACGATCAATTTGATCATGGAAGGTGTGTCGTGGCCTTAAACGTCTTCTTCATCCATCCACTTTTGCATTGTGTATCTGTTTAGCCATTCTTTCATCATGCATTCTTTCCACATGCCCGAACCACCGGAGCATTCCTTTCCTTACCTTCACCCCGACACTTTCTTTCAGACCAACGATAATGTTTCTGTATATATACATCGTCTAAGTTAAATTGGGAACAATGAAGAAATTAATATACTGAAAGAGTACAACAACTCGTCTTATTTTGTACTACCCTCGGGCGATTGAGCCGTGTGCTCTTGCCAGTGGTGCGTCACCCTATCCAACGTTATAACCAACATAGACGCACCACTCAATTATTTCTACCTCCACATCCCGAATCAAGTTTTTAGAATGCTTATGCTAAGGTAAATATCCCTCCCACTTCTACTTAAATTTCACATACCGGATATCTATAGTCTAACCCACAAAAACCCTGTAAACGTAATCCTAAAAAAATACAAAAATGAACTTACAGACTAAAACTATGTCTAATTAAGTACAAAGGGTAGTCTTACCACTAAATTTCTTTATCACACCTTTGATTTTGATATAAAAAAATTGGGTAAATGATTACTAGTTTGTATACAACTAAGAACCCCATACATATGACAAATGTGATTTAATTATTTGGTTATGGAATAATGGTTTTTAATGAAAAAGTAATAATTTGAAAATATCCAACATCTCAGGAACTACTCAATCAATATTGTTCAAACAATTGTCATATAAATTATTTTTGAAGCTCTACATCTTTCATTTTTTCCAGATTGCTCCTTTATCCTTTAAAAGTTAGAGGGCTGGGGGAGTACAATTTTCACGACTTGGAACTAATATCTCACTCTTGTTTTCACTAATAAAATCATAAGATCCGACTAACAATATCTCACACAACTGTATACAATGAAAACAATATATTCGACTCTTAATTACATGTATGGCAATCACTCATAGTTTTTTTATGATTTTACTACATAACTTTGTAATGCTAACTAGACCACTCTTTTCAGTCGAATTTCATTTAAACCAATAAAAAAAATTACTTAGAAATACAATGAAAATTACATAATGGTTTAGTTATTGCCAAAATAGCTACAGAACCCTAAAAACATCAGTAGACTTTAAATGAGACTTCATTATTTAAAAAACAAAACCAACTTCATACTAAAAGGTAAAAAAAAATATATGACCATCTCCTTTCTACAACATCTTAGTCTGTGGCAAGTAAAATATAAAAAAAAACAATAAATTTGCCAAATTCATAGTAATTTTTATGTTTTACTTTGCATCTACTTTAAGATGTTGTAGAAAGAAGTCGGTAAAATATTTATTTTTATAAGTAAGTCTTGCTCTTTTTTCACTTTTTAGTTGTGCAAATATTTGAATAGCTTAAAAAATAATATATTAAGAGATTGCAATAATTGTACTACTGGCACATATATACAAGTTTTCCATCTCACTCTCAGTATGGACACTGTTAAACACTTCTTTAAATATTAATTTCTTGTGGACTGTAAATATTTTAATTATAAATGAAAACTGCACATGCAATATAATGACGATTGTAATAATTATTATTTTATGTTTAAGGCTTGGCAACTAGGCCTTTAAGCCAGGCGCTGTTGTATTGTAGGCTACAATCAACATCATTCAATGGAGTACTTGTAAAAACTCGAAAGGCCACATTTGGCTATACAGTTCACATTTCTCGCAAAAACACATAATTACTACTCAAAAACTATCAATATCCTACAACTATTGTTCATTTTAGAGTAATTTTAGACATTGTTGTGTATTGTTTTGTTGGTTGTCAAAATATTAAATGTCAATGTAGGTATTTTGTAATAAACTCAGTTTGGCTTTCATATTGAACCATGTAGTTTCTTTTAGTGGCGACGAGAATAAATTAAACTTATTATTGTGAAAATGGCGTGTAATTTGACAAATATTGTGTTTCCGGGACAGTTCAACCCCAAGACTGATAAGTGGTGTGAATATAAGGTACGGTTGTTGTGTTCATTGGATGTTGCTGGTTACGAAAATCAAACCTTGGATAAAGTGCGGTCTATATTTTTATCACAATGTGGAAAAGACACTTATTCACTTATTGTATCATTATTAGTGCCTAATAGACCTACTGAAGTTCCTTTTAAGGACATTCTTGCGGTGTTAGATCGATTTTATGAACCGGAAGTAAACGAAATACTGCAAACAAGCAGATAAGGAAAGTAT
This sequence comes from Dendrolimus kikuchii, assembly GCA_019925095.2. Taxonomy (NCBI): domain Eukaryota; kingdom Metazoa; phylum Arthropoda; class Insecta; order Lepidoptera; family Lasiocampidae; genus Dendrolimus; species Dendrolimus kikuchii. Next base: position 17,947,816 of record CM034403.1, read on the forward strand.
TCAAGATTTTGTTGCGTCAATCGGGTTGCTGGGTGCAAAGTGCAACTTCGTGGACTTAAAGCGTCAGTTGCGCGATCGACTGGTGCTGGGCGTGCGTGATGAACGTCTGCGTCGCGAATTGTTGCGAACAAAGAACCTGATGTATGAAACAGCTGTACAGTTATGTTTAAATTATCAGACAATTTTACAAGAAATGTACTCAGAGGTTGATCCGAATATGAAGCAAACTCATGGAAATATGGACGAGGCAATGGATATTGGAAAAATAGGTGCTATACAATGTAGCCGTTGTAAAGGACGCCACGGAGAAGGCGGACGGTGTCCATTTCTGAAAGCAAGATGTTTTGCTTGCAGGCGCCTGGGTCACATTGCGTCAGCTTGTGATAGAAAGCTAAAGAAACAACATCAGGTTGTGGATGAAATGGCACAATGCAGGGATTCAAAGGAAAATATGACGGGAGTATATACTTGTTCAGAAGGATATGCAGCTCCAATAAAGGCTGAGGTGATAATAAATGGTTCTAAGACATTTATGGAGGTTGATTCTGGTGCTTCGCGGACTATCATGTCAGAAGACACGTACAATCGTATGTGGAAATCACCTCCACCTCTGCGGCCTACCAATGTGAAGTTGGTTACGTATTCACGTGAGACACTACCTGTAATAGGAATTATTTCTGTACGTGTTCTGTTGGGAAACAAGGAAGCACAGTGTGAATTGATTGTGGTGTCTGGCAATGGACCCAGTCTATTGGGGCGGAATTGGTTTAAGTCCTTAGGCTTGGAAATATTAGGGATCTGTTGGACATTAGATGAAGTAAAACAAGATATGCTTAGAGATTTTCCTGACTTATTCAATAAAACGTTGGGACAATATAAGGGTCCTGAAGTGTCCTTGACTGTTAGGGCAGATGCTCAACCACGTTTCATCAAGGCCCGGCCTGTGCCATTCCCACTTAAAAAGCAAGTGGAAGACGAATTGCAACGGATGGTTCAATGTGGCATCTTGACTCCTGTGAGATATTCTAAATGGGCGACACCTTTACGAATAGTCAAGAAGAGCGATGGCTCACTTCGGATTTGTGGAGATTATAGATCAACGGTAAACATATCAATTAATGTAGATACATATCCCTTACCTGCAGCTGTAGAGAGTTTTGTGAAACTCAGCGGTGGGTGTGTGTTTAGTAAATTAGATTTGAAGGAAGCATACATGCAGTTAAAAGTAGATCAGGATACGGCCCTCCTATTAACATTAAATACTCCATTAGGACTTATGAAAATGAACAGGCTAACATTCGGTGTTAATGCAGCGCCAGGAATTTTTCAACGTGTCATGTCTTCAGCGCTCGCAGGTATGGATGGTGTAGCATGCCTGTTGGATGACATCGCCATAACTGGGAGGACTAGAGAGGAACATAATAATAGGCTATATGCTGTTCTACAAAAACTGAATGATTTAGGTCTTCGTTTGAAGATAGAGAAATGTGTATTTGCTTCTAATTGCATAGATTTCTTGGGCCACAGGATTGATACTAACGGTCTTCATCCCTCTTCAAATAAGGTTAAGGAAATTAAAGAGAAACCAATACCTAGGACGAAACAAGCCTTAAGAGCTTTCCTAGGCTTATATAATTTCTATGAAAAGTTTATCCCAGACAAAGCTACAATCCTAGAACCTCTATACCGTTTATTAGATAGGAAATCATCCTGGAGGTGGGGTGATAAAGAACAAATTGCATTTGATCGAGCTAAGGACCTGTTGTCGTCTGATATGACACTGGTGGGGTATGACCTCGCAAAAAAAATATTTTTAATATGCGATTCATCCGAATATGGCCTTGGCGTGGTATTGGCCCACGCAATGGATGATGGGTCTGAGAGACCTGTTATGATGGCTTCACGCACATTGCAGCCCCATGAACGAAGGTACGGGCAGATAGATAAGGAAGCCCTTGCAATAATATTTGGTTTAAAAAAGTTCCATGAATTCTTGGCGGGTCGTGAATTTTGTATAATTACAGATCATAAACCATTAGTAGGTTTATTTAACCCGAGAAAGCCAATTCCGGACCAGATTTCCCCTCGGATGCTACGTTGGTCTCTAAAGTTAGGTTGTTACAATTATAATATCAAGTATAGACCAGGCCAGGCAATTGGTAATGCTGATGCCTTGAGTCGATGGACTGAGCCGGAAACTTCAGAGTTAGATGAAAAACCTCTTAGAGAAGTCTTATTATTGGAAGAACAACCAAATGGGTGGAATTTTGATACATTTAGAATTGCATCTGACACTGAAAAAGACCCAGTACTCCAAAGGGTGGTATTTCATGTCCTCCATGGGTGGCCATGTAAGAATACTGACCCTAGCATGCAACCGTTTTGGACACGCAGAGAGGCTCTTTCCCTCAATAAAGGATGTTTATTGTGGTGTAACAGAGTCATTATTCCTAGTTGTTTACAACAGGATGTTTTAAATTTACTACATGCTCCTCATGCAGGTATAGTCCAAACTAAAGCATATGCCAGAGGATATGTTTGGTGGCCAGGTATGGATCAGCAAATCGAGCACATTGTTAGCAGTTGTGAGTCCTGTCAGATAGTAAGAAATAACCCACCTAGAGATCCACAAGCATGGGTTGTTACAGAAAAGCCTTGGAGTAGGGTGCATGTGGATATCGCAGGCCCATTTCAGGGTAAAACATTCTTAGTTCTTATAGATAGTTATAGCAAATGGTTTGAGGCCGAAATTATCGCCTCAATGTCTAGTGAAGCTACCATAGCTGCACTTCGCAGAATATTTGCATCTCAAGGCTTACCAAACACCTTAGTGTCAGATAATGGTAGGGTGTTCACTTCTAAGGAGTTCAATGTTTTTCTGAAGAATAATGGAATTAAGCATTTATATTCACCACCCTACCACCCAGCTACTAATGGACAAATAGAAAGAGCTATACAGAGTTTTAAAAATAAGATTAAGAAAATGTCTTTAAATAATGTACCCTGGGCTGAAAAACTACCCAAAGCATTATATTCTTTAAGAGTAGTCCCAAATAGTAGTAATAATAAAACACCAGCAGAGATGTTAAATGGACGTAGATACAGGTCAGCTGTATCGAGCTTACATCCTGATAATATGCCAAACCCACAAGAGATCCAACTAGAAACGGCAGCACAGAATGTGCCAAACAGAAGATTCATAGTGGACCAGCCAGTCTTGATTCGTAATTATGGACCAGGGGAAAAATGGAATAAAGCAATGATTGAAATAGTAGAGGGTCCTAGCTCTTATATGGTAAGAACAGAGGATGGTGAGTTACATCGGCGTCATTCAGATCAGATTGTAGCACGAGTACTTCCACGAATCTGTGAGAAACAACCGTCATTCAGACATAGAGAGCGATCAATATCAGGCTCATCTTCACCAGATCCACTAATTGACATACCAGCTCCAGAGCTATGGCCAGATATAATAGGAATACCAAATAATCAAGAAGATTAAATTGTTTAAAATTATTTGTTACATTTAATAGTGTTCTATTATTATTTATTGTATATATATATTCTAAACTCATAATGATTATAGAGGGAAGGTATGTTGTGTATTGTTTTGTTGGTTGTCAAAATATTAAATGTCAATGTAGGTATTTTGTAATAAACTCAGTTTGGCTTTCATATTGAACCATGTAGTTTCTTTTAGACATTTTTAGAAAATAAAACTGCACAGCACAACATCTCCTTTCAGTTCCCGCCAAAAACTCCCGATTTTAATAATAATGGAGGAAAAAACAGATAAAAAACAAAAGAACATCTATGTTCCAAATCCAAACATTTAGTATGTTTGGCGGCCAGTACCATGCCATACCAAATTTATAAAAACTCTTTGTGGGAGATTCCAACAGACACGTCAACAAGGGTTGCTCTCGATTTCCCTGGGACCACTCACCAGATCCTGACTTGGTGACAATGGGACCACATTGAAAGTATACTCTTTCCAATAAAAAAAAATTGAATTGGTCCACAATTGACAGAGAAATTGTTAACATGCATACGAAAAATTAAGTGCCTGTAGAAATTGTAATACTGGCTGGAACACATATACAACTTTTTTTTCTTGAAGAATGTAGGCATTCGGTGTTCTTTATGAAGACTGGCTCACGATTTCTCTGGGATCCACTCATCAGATCTTGACTTGGTGACCATGCAACCACCTTGGGAGTATACACTTAGAAATAAAAAAAATGGTACACAAGTGACAGAGGAATCACACAATAAACATAATTTTCAAGGGTTTCTCTTGATTTCCCTGGGATCCACTCATTATATACTGACATGGTGACCAATTTGGAAGTATACCCTTATGATTGAAAAAACAATTTCATAACTAATATACAAAAAAAAACAGACATTAAGATTAAAAAAGAAACAAATTAAGAATCTGCTCTTTTGAAAGTTGGTTAAAAATGTTTATAGAAAATTCAAAAATTAAACTGCAGTAAAAATTATTGTTTTTTTCAATCCAACTGAAAAAGACTAAGACATACATGATTCATATTAATTAACATAAAATTAGTTATTATAAAATGAATTGTAACATCATTTTTCATTCTAGTTTAGGTATACAGATATAGCCACTTCCTAAACATGGGTTGTTCAAGACCTATCATTATTAAGTTGTCTTACACTTATCCAAAAGGAAGTAACTCGGTTTCTCATTAAAATAAAAAGTCAAGCATTTTTGCTTATGAAAATATAGTTGATGTACTACATAATTTATGGAGCCATATTAGGATGGATAATGTGCCATTATACTGAACCCTAATGATGATTGTTTTATTACTGTATTATGTCTAAAGCCGAGCAATATACATTGATAAACAGTAATTTCAGAACCTCAATGCTGTCATATAGTACTACAGAGTATATTGTAAATGGTATTAGTAGACCAAAAAAGAGATGGTTGGATTTTGTGAAGAATGATATGATGATTTGTAGTGTGACAGAGGATGTATGGAAGCAAAAGACATATTGTGCCAACCCCAAATAATTGGGAGAAGATGAAAGAAAAGAGAGAGACTGCTTTGTAAAAGTCATAACCACATAACATTTCGAACGGACTACACACCCTAAAGTTTTTATATTTAAAGCCGTGTTCCTATATGTATTCTACAGTCAAGGAGAAAAGAAATGAAGAGTATAATCTGGACATTCAGAATGTAAAGAAGTAAATTTTTAAATAAACAAACAAAATAAACGTGCCGGAAGACAATTGATATTTAGTGAAGTGGAAAATTTGGATTTAGAATAAGACAATAGCACATCACTGCTTACCTGTTTGCCCATTTTATTACTTTTATAATAAAGAAAAACGCGAAATTACGTAGCCATAAGTGCCACAAATTATAGAGACATGCCAAGTCGCTATAATGCTCTGCTATTTAACTAAATTACCCTAAATGACAAATGTCAAATTGTCAAGTTGTCACAACAAAAGTTCAAAATACGTTGAAAAAAAAGTCGCAAACCTTAACAGGCCAAAAAAACTATTTTAAGTTTACGAATATCAAATATTGTACTCATGTACATTACTTTGTCGCATTCACTGTGTAATTTTAATACCGAGGATGAACATAGGCTATAGTTCATTCCCGAAAATGGCATAGTTTCTGGGATAGCAGTCTTTCTGTCTATTATGCTTTCACACAAAAACTATTAGACCGTTTGTGCTGAAATGTTGTATATGTGTAATTTCAATAGCAATAATCGTCATTAAAGGGTACAATTTCATTTCGGAAAATGGGATAGTTTCGAGGATAAAATTAAGTAAATGTTATCTTGGAAAATGGAATAGTTTCCGAATAGCGCCTATTACTCCAACTATTATGTAATAGTGACTATTACTTAATAGTTGGAGTAATTAATCTTAGATCATATAGCTATTAATGACTTTAATGATTTTTAAGACTTTTCCATAGTATTCTGTCTTCGATAGTGTGCGATAGTATTCGATGTTTTGCGATAGTATTCGATGTTTTCGTTAGTTTCCGATATTCTTCGATAGCTTTCGATACATATAAACACTTTTTGAGACATTTTAAAACCTTTTGAGACTTACAATTTTTTTTATGACTTTTTCAGACTGTTTAAGCTTCTTTACTGTACTGACTTTATAATTTTTCTGACCTTACTGACTTTAGCGAATAAGTATTCATAACAAGAATATACCCATATTGTAAAAACTCTGTCTGTTACGCTTTCACAGTAACACTATTGATCATTTTTTGCCGTTTGGCGTAGGAACCTATATCTAGTTTCAATACCGAGAATGGACACTGAATACATTTTAACGCGGAAAATAGAATAGTTTGCGGTATACAATTAAGTACATCTTCCGGAGCGAATAGTACCTAGATAAAAATATAATGCAATGTAACCTATATGAAAGCTGCTGGCTAAATAAAGGATTACGTACTAGGGTTTAACCCGTGGCGAAGCCGCGGGGTTTTTCCCGCGGAATCTAATAACTAATTTCTCTCGAGAATGTAGAGGCATGTCATAAATGAATTCGCTAAATCGCTATAATTATAAATTAGTTATGATGAACGGTAATACATGAATGTATTATCTATTATAATATTGTGTAGGTAATGTTCTAAAAATATGAAGTCGGCCTAGTTTTCGTCTTGACTAGCGACACGGATGCCAAAACAAAAATAAATGAGTATCTTCTGACACTCACTTCAATATATGTATAATTATGCAGTTTTGTCGTATTGTAATTATCTAATAGGTACTATATAAAAAAATCAACCAAGTGAGTGTCAGCAAGTTAGTCTACGCACAAGGTGCCGTAGATGAACATTAACTGTGATTTTGACACCTGTAACAGAACCCTAAAATAATCATTAACGGCCGGTCTTATATCTTATCGACCATTCATTTGCCTTATTATAGGTTAAAATTTGACATAAGCTATGGAGCTTACGTCAAATTGTTGTATGAAAACTTACGTGGGCTAAAAATGCCAAAATTCAATCAATGATAAGGCAAGTGAAGCATAGGACACGACAATATACGTAGGTATAGGACCCTTGACATCTTTGTCATCTGTGATCATGGCTTCTGAGACGTGGCCGAAACGTCGAAATAAAAATCAAGTAAAAGACGCGCTTAAAACCGTTAAAACGTAGCTTTAATTACGAATATAGATGCTATAAAAACTACTACCCACTCGATGGACTCTATTTAATTTTTCAAAACTTTCCGCCTTATAATTTAAAAGTCTGGAAGTATTTTCTACGACTTTTATAGCGATTAATTCGCAATATACACTTTACTACACGTTAAGACAAAAATTAAAAGTTCAGTTTATCCCCAAAGCGGTCATTTAAAATTGACAGGGCATGGCAGGATTAAATTAATTACAAATCATCCGCAATGTAACCTCTTAATAGAAAATTAATACAAACTTGATATATTATGTTTATAAACATTGTAAGGAAAATGATAAAAATAAATTCAGATAAATATATCTTTAATTAGAGAGGCCAATTAAATATATTATTACAATAATGGAAAATAAATAGCAACATGATAATTGGCTTGTTGCAGCAATCACTATAACATTATGATGTTATACTGAATTTTGTAAGATCACTCCAGACTATGCAAGTGTTTTAGTATAACGAGTATACAAATCTTTGTTAACCTTTATACCAAGAGGTAAGATACAAAGTACGCGCCAAAAAAGAAGTTCCACGGAAAATAAAGGAACTAAAAGTGGCAGCTCCTCTGTTTAATAGAATTTTCTTCGTAGTCAGGAAATAAATTTACAGCTTTAATTATGGAATATATTCTATTTATTATTCAGTAATTACCTAAATCGGTTCACAGATTAGCAAATAATTACTCTGGAAGGATTAGGTACAGCGATTGCAGCGCTGGGTCTGTGGGACTTCTTTGTGGCGCGGACTGTATTAAATCTGTGTTAAAAAAATGTACGTCAAAAGGCATTACATTAGTGGCGCTACTGTAGCTAGAGTAAATCAGTCAGCAGTCAGTACACTTCACTACGTCTCTAATGCCGGGTTTCTATATCTTACTATTGATCTATTTGCCTTACTGGTTAAAATTTGAAGTAATCTCTATTAATGTCAAATTTTAATTAGTAGTAACGCAAATGATTAGATAATAAAAAATATGAACACGGCATTAGCGGTTGTACACGGAGTGAACTGAACAGAACTGACGGTCTTTAACTATACTAGCGCCTTTAGAGTCGATTTTTAAACTATTATTATTTATGCTCACCGCTGGAGACCTTTGCAGTTTATAAGATGGTCTGCCTTATCTCTACCCTTTATAGGTGTACTACCACTGACTTATATTATTTCCACTGGACAGATTACTGTCATTTTATTTTTGTGCCTATTTGATTGACGTCATTAGACGCCGATAGTCAATGCGCTAAGTGCAGGAGTCATAGTGAACTAAAAAGCTATATTAGTAGTAACGATAGTTCCAGACACTATCGCAAGCGGTTTTTCAAATGGACATAATATATACACTTGTCACTTATACAGCGTTATAAGCTTGCCCTATACCAAACTGGAAGTGTGGATAAGTACATATAATTCTTAACAACTCTTGTTTTTATAGTTTTCTAAAAAATCGAAGAGATAAGCGAGGTTCAAAGATTTAATTAAAAAATTGACCGCGCAACCCTGGCAATCAGTTGTGAGGTTATTTGAAGTTACGAAAACAGTAAGCGCGTTAAGGTAGTTACACACTACTTCATTCTATCGAGTCACGTAATGCAATCATTACAATCGATAAAGTATTAAATCGATCATATCCGCACCAATTGTGAAGGCTGATTGAGTGTAAATGTTTATCGATATCGTTCGATATTCGGTTTGTAACAATCAAAATTGTCGATATGGACATTCGATTGATATCGATAATCCGCTGACTATAGCAATCATTCCTTTTTTGCCTTTTGGTAGCGACTACCATGAGAAGTTTCCAAAGCAAAAGGTCATAAAAGGGCAGAGCGAGGAAGTGTATCACCGACTTAGTTAATTATGTGCCCTTACACTATTATGCGCGTACGCCAGTTCTCGAGTGCATAAGGCGTACGGGTACATGGTGTATATTCCAAAAATGGGTAATCATTTTTTTATTTTGTATGAACACCAAAATATTTTTGTTTTGAATGAAGCTTTCAGTGTAGGATGGTCATTACTATATGGTAGTAGTAGCATATACTCTGGTGGTAATAATATAGGTCAGTATCAGTATATAAGAAATCTGAAACATCATCGAGTTTATGTATAAGTAGGCAAGTTCCTACGTAATACTGTGATGACTGCAGTAGAAATTTGCCGGCCAATTTATTGTCCAAACATATTTAGCGATTAAAATAATAGGTACTCATCTAAAGTACACACGAAGCATTTTAGTACATTACATAATATATTTATTAATAATAAACATAGTTCATATAACATATCAGCCCATAAATATCACACAGCTGAACTTGATAGTGTCTAATTTTTATACATAATATGGGTATACTTGTGTAAAATATAATTGAATTGAATTTGAACTATAATAAAAATGTGAAATTTTTAATTTGGTTATTTGTAAAAATAATGTGAGGTTAGTGATGTCGAGTAAATATGTCGATAAAGTAGATTTTATGTATATGATTATATAATATCTATTTTTAATATTACAATGACTTGTCTGTGAAAATGAAATGGTTTAATAAAGAAATTTAGCGATTATACTGTTCACTACACTACTAAAACTCTCGCATAGTCTGTACTGGGCTTTAATATAATTACCTTACAATAATATACAATTTAATATTCTACAATAAAAAAAAATACTAAGCAATAAAAATGCAATCGCAAAATGAGATGGACTTTTGGGCGTATTTTAACAAATGTATACAGAAATGAAATGGGATAATTATTTTACAGTACTTTTACTACATACTAAACACACTTTGATTACGGTAATCAGAATTTTCTCAATTTCATACATGTACTTTCGACAATGGAGCTGAATATATTTTTATCTCCTGATGGAGCTGAATATATTTTTATCTGATCCAAGTACGCTCGGATCGATTGCACTCGGAGTACCAATTCCCATAAATTAACATTACTTCACAATCATGTTGTACATACATCCTGTTACAAGGACAGGTTATAAATAAATAATATGACGAAACATAAATAAATTGATCTTTGCTTTATGGGGGTGTTTTCCAGTAATTGTTGCGATTTTGGGTGTTTCTGACTTTACTAAAACTAAGTTTGATATTTTTAATGCTGGTAACCCCGAATATCAAATTATCGTGAACGATGTATAGTCGTATCGTGACATCTGGCGACCCGAGTATACCTTGACAACGGCGCGAAATTTGATCAGAGTATACGTGGACCGTGCTCAACTTTTACGAGTCTACTTGGATTATTTTATAGAAAGAGATAGCGTCAACTGTTCTGACATCTTTAACTATGAAAATTAACACATATTTTTTTTCTTAAGTTTTCGCCAAATGTATATATAATAAAACTGCGGTTTTAAGCGCAGTAATATATTTGTTTTTGTTATTCCGACGTTTCGGCCACTTTTCAGTTGGCGGTAGGCTAAATAAAAGTTTAACAATACTCTTTGACACTTGACATCTTTGTCTTCCATGATCACGGCCAGTGAAAAGTGGCCGAAACGTCGGAATAACAAAAATCAAATATATTACCGAGCTTAAAACCGTTAAAACATAGTTTTATTATTAACAGATTTATACAAGCAAGTGCGTACGAATGAAAACCGCCATCCAAGTATATTCGTATAAAGTTATTCTATACAAATGTACTAGGTTTGACTCTATAACCTGATCATAACGTGTAGTACGAGAACTATTTTTTACCTTCTGGCAATATTCTATTTTATCTGTAGTCAAGGTCAGTGAATCATAGACAAAATCTAAAAGCCTCTAAAAAATAACTACGCATACAATACCAAGTTTAGCGTGAACAGTGATTTTTAAAGTTTACGAAGGATATATAATGGAATTTGAAGCAAAAAAATGTCGTTGTAACTCGACGAAATTTACCAAAGAATAGCCGACATGATAGGTTTGTAATGGTTAGTTTAGCTTCTTTTAATCAAATAATTGTTTTCTTAACTATCACAAGGTATTAAAGCTCTTGCCTACAAAATAATAGACATTATTATTAAAGTAAACACCTATGTTGACATAGTTCGTACGTCATAATTAAGCAACTTGATACTTGCACGTTTGATGTCGTACTAAAAATCACTAGTAAGTATCGAAATTTACTCTTGACCTAATATTGGAGTTGCTAGAGTTTAGACAAATTGGGAAAGTGGCGCCCCTATAATTTTCAACTTTATTTTGCCACTCTATACTCGTGTACACGCAGATTAATTTTTTTTGTTCAATAATGGTGGAATGCATGTTGAGTCTCTAGTGCTGACATCTACGTTACTATTATTTTTTATTTTGTTGTTATGACTGAGAAAATTATTTATTACCGTAAATCATGCAAGAATGCTAGGAATGACAAATGTCCAGTACAAAACGTAAAACTCGTTCAACAGTTCATTCTTCTGTCACTATTGAATATCGAAAACAGCACTAATGGCGGATTTATACATGTTACTATCCATTCTTCTACCTACCTTCTACCATTAATAGACAATTGATATTACTTGTATGGAGTTTAATGTCAAATTTTAACCAATAGTAAGATAGATTAATGTATAGTAATTAAGTCTTATTAAGTCGAAACAAGACTGCTCGTTTTTGTCTTTCAATTTGTATATAAATGAGACATAAAAATCTAATAAAAACAAAAGGAAGTTAATAATTACAACTTTTTTCATAACTGACTTAAATGCTTGAAAATACAACAGAGCTTAAAAAGCAATTAAAACGTTTTATGAAAAATGTTATAACGATTATTTTCTCTCCTTTGTTTTTAAAATAAAATTTCTTGCCCCATTTCTATGGAAATTAAAAAACAAAAATAAACAAATGAAATGTTATATTATTATTATAATTTATATATATAGTTATAATATTATTCAAAACATATTTTCAAACTAAATCAATCAAAATCTTAATAGGTTTTTTCCAATTAAAACAGTTAAACAGAACTAATTAATATTTTACATTGAAGTTACATATGTCAAGTTATGATGAATCGATACTAGTGACATCTATTGAATGTAGTAAAAGTAACCATTAAGGCAACATCAAAGTACTGAGAGATTGTTACTCCTAACGCTCTTCTTTCGTGCTGTAAATCTAGTATATTAATATAATCTAAAGACGTTATTATAATAAGGACTATTTTCAAAGCACCGTATCGGCGGCATTGATAATTTTACAATTTCAATACGCTAATTAATCAAGAAATAACTTTAAAATAATAAAACGTGAAAATTCTCATAAGTATCATTCACAATTTCGATAGTAGCGTTGTAATCGCTCCTTGTGTTAAATCCACTTAGGTGACCCAATATTTCCACCTCATCTGAAAATGAAAGGATCATTTTACATCAATCTACATGTAAATAAGGTTGAAGTGTCCTATTAGTATTATAACCGCGAAAATAACTCTGTATGTCAGTCTGTTTGTCTGTCACATTTTTACGAAGAAACGAATGGAACATTTTTGATGAAATTTGACATATATATAAATTCAATACCAAAAATGGACATAGACACTTTGTAGATCAGAAAATGTTAATGATAGTTGGTACATAAAATGATGTAAATATTCCAGGGGTGTATAATGCCTAGATAAACATTTAACACAATGTAGCCTGTGTGAACCTTGGTCCCTAAACAAACAAGGGTCACACTCTTGGGTTTAACCCTAGTTTAAAAATAAGTGGCGCTCTCTCTCTAGATCGATTGCAGCTAAATGAAGAGCATATCATTGTGCCAATTCCAAACGCCACTTGCGGAAGTCTCTGAAACTAATATTGGAACTAAAAGTAACTTTTTAGTTCACTGGGACTGTAGCCATTCAACATCTTGTCTATCAGCACCAAAATATTTGCAATCATGACATTGTAGAGCCATACTGAAATCACTGTCTTGTTTCCAGCTCTTAAGACCGGCTCATCTCCTTTATCCCAATTCTCCAGGGGCCATCAAAAAATTACGTCACACGTTAAGGGGGTGGGGGTCCGACAAAGTGTGCATTGTGTGACAAGGGGTGGCACCTCCCACCCCTTGTCACACAATGTCACCTAAATTTTGTCACGTCACATTTCAAAATCCAATATATTTAATCTTTAAAGCACAACATTTGAACTATTCTCTCTATACTCTAATAAAATAAACACTATTAATGGAAAACTTCAAATTATTTCCAAGGCTATGTTCCATTAGACTCACAACGACCACATTTACGACTGCGATTTTTTCCGTTCCATTTGCTTACCGGCGTCACAATCGTAAACCCAAGTGGAACGGTTATTCGACCCACCTCTTGACATGGGTCGTTGTGAGCGCTGCGCGAGTGAATATCATGACAGCATTAGTGATGTTTTCGCCACGACCATAACAACTGCATTAACCTTGTAGAACGGAAGACGGAGCATTTTGGGCGTTGTGAGATACTAAAGGAAGGCGCCCCAACTCGTATCTGTATGATGAGCGTTTAAGTTATTAAAAACTAAATTAAATGGAAATGAAACTAATTTGTGGATGGCCCCTTGTCTGATCCATCTATCGACTCTCATCCTAAGGCCTGGCAAAGTGTTGGCTTCACTCCTGGTGCTGCAAGCATTTATAGGATATGGTAAATATGTTCCATTAGATGGTTTGTCTGCCTATTTGCCAGATTCACAATGAAAGTACAAACAAGCACAAAAACAAAATGACAAAAGTCTGTGCATTGGAAATAATAGAAGTAATATAAAGTGAAATATGAGCACCAGTTGTCTCGGATACGAGGCTATATCATAATTTTTTTAACTATAACATGTGATGAAGATACTGACGCATACATGTGTTGCTGCGCAGCTCAGTCTTCCCGCTGCACGTGGCGGTTCTTCAGCGCGATCGCTAGGTCGTGCTGTAGCGCTGCAGTACGCCGCGCAATCTCCGCCGGCACAACAGAACGCAGCCCATTCACTATGTCCTTCGTTTTACCTAAAATATTCCTTAAGTTAGAGGCTTTAGATTCTATATTTCACAAAATTAAAAAAAAATTCACTCAGTGTTTTTCATTTTGAGAAGGTCACACAAGAAAGATTTAAATAGATAAATTAGAAATGATATAATTTTTAATTGGACATCTTACTGCAGAAATTCAAGCCACATCTTTTTAAAACAGAAATAAAATAACACACATAATAGTAATTTTATATATATGTCATTTTTATTCTACTTATATTGCAAAACCTACATGTTATACAATTTTTTCTAATCCATCCTAAGATTGTATGGAAAAAATTGCTTTTAGTGATAAGACCACCTGTTGTTTTTTATACTTAAACTTCTGAAACTGTATCTTAATATGATGCAATAAAGTACATTCTATTCTATTCAATGAGTCTCCAGTCTATGAGTATTTAGCCCAATAATCCTCAGGTAAAACAATATCATATAGAAAGAAGAAATTAACACATTTAGAAGAACAGGTTACATAAATCATAAAAGTTTGATTTAGAACAAACAAAATAATTACCAAAATAAATATCATTAAGAGTATTTCTGATCTTGTTCTCCATGTCTTCAACCATTCGCCCAATGTTTGCAATGTGTGGAGTCACATCACTTACAGCTGAGTCTTGTTCTGCCTGAAAAATATTAAATAGTTCAGCTTCCAAAAAATTCCACTATTTTTCCCCATTGTTTAGAAGAGTTTGACATTTTATTAAACTTAAATATCTCCATAAATCATGAAATTTTGTGCATATATTAGGCCTTTACATATGAAATTGGCATTTTGTAAGAGAGGAACATAAAGTCGATTTTTTTTAATATAATATATTTATTTAATTAAAGTATGTACCATTGCTATCTATGCACTTCTGCATCTCATAAGTAGTTCATTGATCCCTTGACTAAAAAAACCATTCGGACTGGAATCAATAAAATCTTTGAAGGCGCTTTGACTGCCCCATCGGAGTTGAATTTTTTCCCTTGCAAGAAGTTATCCAAACTTCGAAAAAAATGGTAATCTCTTGGAGTAAGGTCCGGGGAGTACAGTGCATGTCTTAGACATTCCAATTGAAGCACCTCTAATTTAGTGGTTGTCTTTTGTGCAGTGTGTGGTCTAGCATTGTCCTGAAGCAGCAGTGGCCCAGAGCGATTGACCAGCCTCGGTTGTTTACTTTTCCATCATGGTTTGCAGTTGCTGACAATAGACATCCGCCGTAATCGTCTGGCCAGATTTAAGAAAGCCGTAGTGAACTACACCAGCACTAGTCCACCAAATAAATGCTCACAAGTAATTGTTTTTGAGTGAATTTTCGCTTGGGGCAGGATTTGGCTGGTTCACCAGGGTTCAGCCATTGCGATGAGTGTTTCCAATTATCCTACAGGATCCACTTTTCATCACAGGTAATGATTTGATTTAAAATCCCTTCATTATTGTGCCGGTTGAGTAATGTAATGCAGCAGTTGATGCGCGTTTGTCGGTTTGCTGCACTCAATTCATGATGTACCAACCTTTCAAGCTTTTTCACCTTCCCAATTTGCTTCAAGTTGATTAAAACAGGTTTATCACTAACGCCACAGCCTGCAGCTGTCTCGGACGTGATTTGCGATGGATTCATTTCCACAATAGCCTTCAATTCTGCATTATCAACTTTGGCCTCCGGCCGTCCATGAGGCTTGTTCTGCAGGTCGAAATTTCCAGAACAAAAATGTTGGAACCAAAAACGCACTGTTTTCTTTTATGACACTGCCGCCATACACATAATTAATCCTTTGAGCCATTTCGGCAGCACTGGTGCCACAATAGAACTCATACTCATAGATAATGCGATATTTCAAGTTTTCTATTTTGTAAACTGAGTGAACCAAAAAACCAAAAGAGAAAAAAACAAATGAATTATGGTTTTCAAAACACAAAAGCATAAGTAAATAGCTGTATAAATTTAAAATCGGAATTCCTAACCAAAGAATCTCCTCTTTGGTTAGGAATTTGAGATCAAAGTGGCCAGTATGACAAAACGTCAACTTCATATGTAAGGACCTAATACTTTTAATGACAAGGAAGTAAACATGATACTTTTTAGTCTAGATAATAGAATAGTTAATCCAGTTCCAACTTTACACGAGGCAAATCAAAACTTCAGTGATAAAATGAATTTTACTGCTAACCTGTCTAGTCAGGCTTCCACCTAAATTCATGGTGCCACTGCTCTCCTTATTTGTCTGTAGCCATAACATTGCTGTGGAAGTCAACTTGTAATGTGCATTACGGCCTGAACTCTTTTCAATCACTTCAACAACATGAATAGAGTCCCAACATCCTTTGATTTTTTGTGAGCCATCACCTGCCTTCTTTATCAAAATTACACCTGGAAAATGGTGTAGATAATCGAAAGTCTCGTTTAGCATAAAACATTCAGATATTTCTTAGGATCCTATACCCAAATGGCAAAAATGTAACCCATACAAATTTTTTATATTGCTTGTCAGTATGTCCATGGCCAACTATTATTCTAGTTTAGAATATTAAATAAAAATAAATCAAATGAAAAACTATAGGGACAACACACACTTTCCAAGTATTTAATATTCTCCTATTATATTCCTTTAGTAGTAGAATTTATTATTTATAATATTACACTTTGTATGATAAATATGTATTCAAAAGGTAGCCTATGTCCTATTCTAGGGTTTAGATAATTACCTGAAATATGGTTCACTTGTTTTGTTATATTCAGTGAAAGTGTAAAAGTTATTTAATATATTATTATGCATTACATAATTGCCAAAAAAGCTGCTAAGTGACTAAAACATATTACTCAACAGAATATACATATTGGTGTCAACTTTCCTATAATTTACATCAAGAACACCCAAAAACTGCTTATTCAAAATAGTTTTCTAAAAACAATTAGTAGAAATATGCATTAGCTATACAAATAATTATTATAACCTACTTTTAGATATTTTGCATAAACTAATTATAAACAAAACAATATTTTTAAAGATAAAAGTGCAAACCAAAATACCAACCAGCAAACCCATGATCCATATCCCATAGATAAACAGAACTAACACCACCTTCAAAATACATCTCTCTATATTGATCAAATGCGTGATTAGCATCAATTTCTAACTTCCTCAACCTTTCAGAGGGCATTGAGCCATCTTCCAAGGGTGGATCATAAGTATTTGACCAGGGTGACCTGTAAGAGTCTCCGTCTCTGTTATAATCGCACAATAAATAGTCTTTCCCGTTGCTACGGTCCTGAGCAATCTTTAAAGGTTGGTCCACAGATGACAACAAGTCATCACACATGCTAGGCACCAAATCTATTAAATCGGTCAAGTTCTTTTCAATTTGCTGGGGCGGTAGCCTCCGCATGAGGTCCAGCGCACAATCCATTTGTTGGTCAGTCTGGAATACAGTAAAAATACCATTACTATCCGTTAATTTTAGTGTATTAGTCATCACAACAAATAACTTAGATAAAACTTTATATATTTTTTTAATTGTTCATAACTTACCATATTGTACTATAATGTTATGAGACACAATAAAAAACAAAAATAAACAATATATTATTGTTTTTTATACATAAAATATAGTAATCCAAAATTAAAAGAAGTCCCGACCCAAATTGATAACTTGACGTAATGTGACAGAACGGATACTGATAATCGTTCGAAAATAGTGTTTTATGCAGGTATTACGATGATATTCTCATTTACTATACTGAGTATATATTAAGAAGCAACCGAATAAAGCCGGAAACATATTACTATCATGCTATGTTTTAAAACACCAGTAGTGACGCGACACTTTCAGTTATGATACGATACCTTGGTTCAGTTCAGGGTGTTGATAACAGTGGGCGTAAAAACGACACCCAATGAGTCGCGCAAAGTGACTATATATGAAAACCTTTGTGGCATGTCATATGCATTTTTGGATTTTTGTATTAAATCATTGGTTTAATGTGTACGCGGCATAATTCCAATACCTACTGGGCATTCCATTCGTAGCTCACAACGCTCAAAATGATTCATTAGCTGTTCCACAAGGCGACCGCGGTCGTTGTGGTCGTGACGAAAACGTCAACAATGACGTCATCATTTTCGATCACACAACGCTCACAACGACCCATGTCAAGAGGTGGGTCGAATAGCCGTTCCATTTGGGTTTACGATAGTAACGCCGGCAAGCAAGTGGAACAGGAATAATCGCGGTCGTGAACGTGGTTGTTGTGAGTGTCAGATGGAACGTAGCCAATAAAATACACTGAAGTGGAAAACCTATATATATATATATATATATAAACCTATAGAGGTCCATGATAAAATATAATCGAAATGTCAAAGACATCATATATGTCACTTTTCAAGATTGAGGTTGGTATCACGTAAAATGTTTTAAATGTGTCAAACAGAAACTTGTTGTTATTAGTTATTTCGCGATAATTTTTGTGTGTTAATTATTTTGGTGCTTTTATCAATGGAATTTTAATCCATTTCTATATCAAAGTTGAATTAAGTTCATTGTTAAGCTTTTGTGCCTCTACAAAGGTAGCTGTTGTCTACATAATTACACTATTCAAATGAATCATGTTATGGGAATGTTCTAAGTTAAATTCTAATATAGAAGCTATTATGTTAACCTAAACAGGAAGCAGGCGTAGCGTTTTTGAAATTGTTATTATATTAAACTTACATCTTTGTTACAAAGGCTTCATTTAACGTAATCTTGTTTGTGAATAGGTTATGGTCAATATTAAGTGCTGAGAAACCATAGAAAGATTGAAAGAGTGCAGTAAACAATGGATTCAAGGCCTTTTTTAGATGGAGTATTTACTCTTGTCCTTTCCTTGATATTACAATGTAGATTGTTATCATAGTAATGAAGCCTGATATGATGTAGTAGGTCAAAAATTCAAAAGTGGTGTAGTTTTATGGCTATGTAAATAATTTATAGTCATGCTTAACTTTTATAATTTCATGAAAGTTATTTGAATTCATGTTACAGGTTTTAAAAAGTTTTTAGTTCATTACTTAGTTTCTGTTATAGCTAATATTAAACATTAGTAAGAATATATTGAGTATTCACACTTTTCTAAAGCTATATTCTTTAAAAAGTGATTAAAATATAAATATCTTGGTTAGTATCATTTCTATTGATATTGTTCTTTTGTTAAATTAATGAAAGGACTTACACTATAGGGAGTTTTGAAACTACTCCTGTACCCTCATATGATTCTGGCACAATAATTAGCCACCCTACAGTGCAACATAATTATGTGCATTAGCCTAATGCTGAAGTGGGTTTGTGGTTCTTGTTGATTTATTATCTAATGAATAATAATAATTCAACTTGTTACAATGATTCAATAATCATAGTTGTTTGCATGTTTATGCATAACATGGTTTTTGCTCTTTTACCCCTTTATACTATAACATAATTGTCATGAAATTTTATATATATGTACTTTTGATTATGGGGATGATCATAGTATACAAGACATGTTATTCTATGTAATGGGCTACTTATCAGTAGTGTACCCAAAGTTTACTTGAGCAAAGCTAGGTTAAAAGGCTTATTTCAAAATAAGATATTAAAGTTTAAATGAGCCAAGTCATAGGAAGGTCTGGTATCTTACCTAAGTATAGCTAATTACAAAATAAACTTAATAGAAATAGATTAACTACTTGTCTTTGGTGAACTATTGTAACAATTATTATTTGACTAGACTAGGAAACCTAGCTAGCCTATTGAGAATCCTACCAATAGACAAGTATGACCTAGGCTCATTGTTCTACTTATAGTTGTAGGAATTTATGGAGATATGTTGCCCTGTCAAAGTTTAGTATGTTTTTGATATTAATTTTTTTTCTTGTTGTGTACTGTTCGCTGCAACTCCTCCCCCATTCATTGCTAGAAAAGAAATTGTGAATCATATTTGTGTATTAAAAATAGACTGACACAGATAAAGTCAAATAAACTAATTTTTCAGTAGACTTATTGCTTGGGAATTTGTTGTCGCTTCGCCTTAAAACAGCAATAACATGTTGTAATGTAGAATTCCATCTATATTAGGCAGATTTAATTTTTTACTTATATGATTTAAAAAATGTTGCTCAGTGAGACTTAGTGAGAATAAACTTATTGAATTTTTGGGTTTATAAGTTGATTATAGTATAACCAATACTATTTAAAGAATTTATATATATAACTAGAGTCCTTGGCAGACATTGTCCTGCCTTGAAATAATAACAATCTAGGACCCTGTTCCAGTGCCACCTACTGGTTCTAGTAGTAAATCTAATCTGGCCCGTCTGACATAATAATAGTTGTACAATGACATTGGCAATGCTTCTAGTGTTGCAAAAATCCATCATAGATGACAGTAACCACTTTCCATTAGGTGGGTCGCAAGCCTCTTTTGTACTCTAGCAATAAAAAAACACCGAAATAAATTTATGTTGTCGCCACAGCACCTTATCTGATACATCTATGTGGCCCTTATAAGAAAAAGGTTGAGTATCGTTGATCTAAACCATTCTTAAATCCATCTGAACACAAAACATTTCATAAAAATTGGTGCAACCATTTAGGAGGAGTTCAATGACACACAAATAGAAGAAATACAGGTGAATTTTTTGAGTGGGCCTTCAGAGCCAATTCCTAAACTATGCTAAATAGCAAAAAATACTCAAAGGACTCTCGAGGATGATTTTCACGAAAACTAATGTGGTATAATGATACCTATAATGATAATTATTCTATATCCTAGAATCTAATTAGATTCTAGGAGAATAAATTACCAGAAATCGACTGATGTTGAAAAAATATACACATTGTATTATTATACTAAGTCACACTAGCTTGTAAGGATCAATTTCTGTGAAGGAATGTCAAACGGCAAACCAAGGGAAAGGGCCGTTTTTGAACAAAATGTTCTATTTTTCATACATTAATTAAACATTACCTCATTTAATTCAATATGGAAATTATGATAATTATTATGTTTTTAATAGGCATCTTCAAATTAATATTCGAACTCACGTGATTTTACCCCAATCAATCAAATCAGTCAATAGGTAAACATTGATTGCTCTAAAATAAGGTGGTCAAATGACCAGCGCAATTTGATGTTTAATGGCATTCCTTCACTGAAATTGAATGTTACAATCTACACTACTGTGATTTAGTATAATAATATGATGTGTTTATTTTTTCAAAATCAGTAGATATGGTTTCTGGAAATTGATTTTACTAAATCTAATGATACCATTTCAGTTTTCATCAAAATCATCCTCGAGAATCCTTTGCGTATTTTTTGCTATTTAACATAGTGTAGGATTTGGTCTTGGTTTCACCCATGCTCTGTCCTGCTCCTGTGGTATATAGCGTCAGGTTATATAGCTTATGACACTCCCTGTTAACATAGCTTTCTAACAGTAACAGAAATTTTAAAATCGGTTTAGTAGATTCAGAGATTACCCCCTACAACTTCACAAACTCACAAACTTTACCTCTTTGTAATATTAGTATAGATATATAACAGTATTTTATATTTTTTGTAATAAGATATTTATATGTTTTATTATTTTGGATTCCAGTCATCATTGCATCACCTGAGACGTCACCTGTGTCATGATGCCTACCCCACTAGTGAATCAAGACAACCACGCTAATGATGTGAGGGTGAAGACTGTGTATAATGGTGATGTGATGATAACATACATCAAACACAACATCACCATAGAGGAGTTCACTCAGGAGATGGTTGCTATATGCAGATTTATGCCAGACCAGGTAAGTTTTTGATTGTTAATGTATACTTGCACAAGTGTAAACACATTGTGAAAAAATTAAAAATATGCAGTGGTATTCTATACATGTAACTGAGAGATAGTAAGTCGTGGTAGCATAATGGCTAGTGCACGCATCCCAAACTCAAAGGGCGCGGGTTGGAATCCTGGCTGGAATGGTAGGAATGGAGCGCATGCACCATTTGGGGAGTTTTCTGACATAATGTGCATCTTTGAAAAACCTAGAATTCGGCCAAGTGTGTGTCATTTCCGACACAGTAAAGTGTTCTTTCTATAATTGCTATATCCATAATATTAAATTTATCTTTTGGCTACAGAATCTTTAAAATATTTCAAATTTATTGAAAATTAAAATAACTTATTAAGTGTTTTTACTTACTACTATAATATTTTATATTTTTCATAACTGTCTACCTTACAGCTTAGCCCTGTTTGCCTGCATCAGGCAATAAAAAAAATAAAAATCATCGAGATAACTGATGTGTCAAACCTGCTAAGCCCCCTTGGACAAGCGTGGCGGGTATGCTGTCTGTTCCCCTATTGTGGAAGGCCTGAGCCCAGCAGAGCCTTTTATGGGCTGTTATTATTATTAACTGAGAGATAAAAATCAGTGTATATAAGAATATTTTAAAGCAGGACATGAAATATCATACTAATGCTAAGTCATAGAATATGTCTATTCTCTAATTTTTAAACCTACTGAAGTTTATGCATACAAGTTTGTAATAAAAAGTGCTTCACTTCATTTGACTTTTTTTATGTATGTATTTCGTCTGTACATTAGTGGGCTAAGCTGTAAGGTAGACAGTTATGAAAAATATAAAATATTATAGTAGTAAGTAAAAACACTAAGTTATTTTAATTTTCAATAAATTTGAAATATTTTAAAGATTCTGTAGCCAAAAGATAAATTTAATATTATGGATATAGCAATTATAGAACATTTTACTGTGTCGGAAATGACACACACTTGGCCGAATTCTAGATTTTTCAAATATTCACATATATGTGTGTATGTATACAGATGTTAAAGTCAAAAACAAGTCAGCTATGCAATTTTAAAATCTAGCAACTGTCTTTCAACGTTGTTTTTTAAAAGAATGTTTTTACTTCACACTTCACATGTATTGTGTTTGTTGTGAAGTTCATGACATTTTTTTGTCACGTCTTGGAAAATTTCTTGCGAAGCACTTACAAGGTTGTCAAACTGTACAGCTAGTGTTTGTGGTGTAAATTTTCACAATGGGAACAACAATTTAGAGATTGTGTTAGAAATTTGATTAAAATACACTTGACTAATGTTACAAAACTTAATGGCATCCTATATAATTGAAAATTACCTTTATCTTCAGGTTTTTACTATGAAATGGGTGGACGAAGAAGGTGATCCTTGTACAATATCAACACAGTTGGAGCTGGACGAGGCGCTGAGGCTTTACGAGCTGAACAGGGACTCGGAATTAACTGTACACGGTAAGTCTATGTTTAATTCAAACTTAGTTCCTAAACAGTGCATGCAATAATAAGTACTTTTCAATGTCACCCCAGTAATTAATATTGTGTTCTGGATTTGGAGTTTTATTTTTGAAAATGAACTTTTTATAGTAAACCTTGGGGGCAATCCACAAAGTACGCATAAGAATTTCATGATTTTTTGACCCCTCCCTCGTGCTTGTCACACCTGGTCACATTCGTGAGGCTCCTCGCTCCCTAGTGTGACATCACCTATTTTGCAATTTTACATCAGGAAATTATTAAACTAAAACCACAGTTACGTAACTATTTTAATTGCGATTTAAATGAATTTTAATAACTCAAACACTGCTCATACAGATGGAGTTGGAATTATTTTGAAGTTTGTCGCTAATAGTTCAATTTTCCTGTCTTAGAGCTTAAATATATTACATTTGTAAGTCTTATGTCACGAAATTTAGGACATCTCCTTTGTCACACTATGTCACACTTCGTCTTAACGTGTGACGTAATTTATCTATTGTCATTATTACAAGCAATGTTTCCTTTAATTTTAATTTATATTATCTAAAACACCAGTTTTTATACACTAGGATTGTTAGATAATGATTATCCTTGACTGATAATACATATCTCATAATCTCGGTTATGAGTTTTGATTATACCATAGTACAGAAATGTAAAAAATGTATTCTTTATGAGATTTCAAAATCAGGTGATTAAAAGCATTTTGTAGGTTTTAATCATTCTTAGTCGTATCTGATCACCAATTTAAAGTACCTTTATTATTTAGATTAAGGCTTGAAACCGGTTTAAAATTAACCGGTTATAATCAACTACTTCTTTCAGAGTGTAAACCCTAAAGAGAGTGTTATATAAACCTAAATTAACACGTTTATTTCACGAGAAGTGTCATTCTGTCTTTCTCAACACGTGTTTGTAGGCGACTGAAAACTTGCTATACCACATGGCTGCGCTTTGAAGGTGTGTGGCAGAAACCACTCAAAATCGTTCAAAACCGGATTACTCAACACAATCTATTTAATAAACTTTTGTTACGAAAAACCAGTTGAATGAGCTTAAAGGTTAGAACTGAAAAGAAAAATAAAGAAAACCGATTCGACTCTTTTACTGGTATTCACGGCTTGATTTCAATATAATGAAACTACGCTTTAATAGTTTTAAGCGCGGCAATTTATTTGATTTTTATTATTCCGACGTTTCGGCCACTTTTCAGAAGTCAAAGATGTCAAGTGTCAATGTTGTTTTCAATAATTAAATATGACGTATAATAAGACTTGATAAAATTCCAAATGGGCACATTAATTTAATAATCCTATCAGTGCCAGCTTTAGGAAAAGGCGGTCGCCCGGGGTGCCGAGGTCTACAGGGCGACGCGCGCGCCTGCTTAATTACAATAAATTAAGCTTAATAAATAATTGCGAAGAAAACAAAGGTTATGGTGTTTGAAAGAGAAGAAACCAGAACGAATGCAAGGATAATGGTCGATGATGTTATGCTGGAGCAAGTGAATGAGTTTGTATATCTTGGATGTGCTTTTAGCAGGGATGGAAGGTACACCGCTGATATAGAAAGAAGAGTGAATTTGGGGAATAGTTTGAATGGAGCGTTAGGTAAACTTCTAGGCGCTAAGAACCTCAGCCAGAAGGCCCAGCTCGCCATACACAACGCGGTGCTGGTACCTACGCTCACGTATGGAAGCCAGAGTTGGGTATGGAAGAGAGAGCATGAAAGTAGAGTAAACGCGGTTGAGATGCGAGTACTGCGCAAAATCTGCGGAGTGACGCTCGCGGACCGCGTTCGTAATACCGAAGTAAGAAAGAGAGTTGGTCTGAAAGAGAGTGTCGGGGTGAAGGTAAGGAAAGGAATGCTCCGGTGGTTCGGGTATGTGGAAAGAATGCATGATGAAAGAATGACTAACCAGATATACAATGCAAAAGTGGATGGATGCAGAAGTCGTGGAAGGCCACGACACACCTTCCATGATCAAATTGATCGTGTACTAGCAGAAGGTGATGTCAGGAGCCTTAAGAACAGACGAGCGTGCATGACAAGAGTTATGAATGTCAAAGAAGCAAATGAGGTGTGTAAGAATAAGCCTAAATGGCGCTCTGTTGTTCGTGCCTACCCCGCAAGGGAACTGGCGTGAAGTCCTGTATGTATGTATGTATGTACGAATTTTTGATACTGTCGCAATCGAATCGTACTTTGAATATCTTCGCAACGCCAAGACATTGAATGAATATCAATGAATATGAAATAGCAGAATTAGGCCACAGCTCAAGTGGCTGTGACGAACACTTTTAAAATTGATAACACTGGCGAATGTAAGCTGTTTATGACCTGTTTGTCATTGGCTGTCTTCGTAATTACCATTCATTTGTCTCGTTTAACGCCTGTACGCTTCCTGGTTAAGAATATTATCTCCTATTTGCTTGTGATTATCGTATTGCTTTATGCGTATTATTTGTTTAGTAATTCTTTCGAGCCCATTAACATGATTAGGTTTTTGGACTAGGTAGAAATGTGTTATTGTCGTCCCATTGCCCAGAGATAAACTAGTAGTGTGGGACTGCACATACTCGTACATAATTTTACATGTAGTTTGTACTAAAAATGTTGAATAAGTTAATAAAGGAATTATCCATATTAATCCTGAAAAGGGCCAAATCTAATATTATTTTTGTCCATAATCTGCCAGCTGCTATCAAAATTGCCGCTCTAAAACCAAGAGAATTATATCGTCTCTTTTACTCTAATACAAATTCTATGTAGTTAGAGGAAGAAAGCATCAGTTCAACGTTCGTTTCAATTATCTGTATTTGACCACAAATTTGTGGTGTGACAGTTCGGCAACAAATTTGGAGTGGTTCCGTCTTAAAAGGTTAATAATTCGAAGTATTTAGGGACAATAAACGGTAACCCTTTACGTTTTTCCAAATTTAATTGTTGAAACAAAAAACTTTTCGCTATATAAATATAATTGTAATACCTTAGCGTCATTTGCTTAGACAGTGTTGATTTATTATATCCGTAACAAAATGTATTAAATTTGAAATAAATAGACTGTCTTCCGAATGGTTTTTTATTTCAAGTAGTTTGAATTCCTAACACATTGATAATTAAAAATAATATTCAGAAGATCTTTGTATATTACTAATGTAAAACAAACATTTAATTACACAACATAAGAATGAAATTTCCATCCTATTTACAATTTCGTACTATAGTGCGGAAGCGCTAGTCACCGTCTGAGGTATGTGAGCGGCAGGGCGGGGGAGGTAGACAAACGTCAAGCTAACTCAGTCTGCCGTCGACCACCGCGACGGTTACACGATTTAGTTGTTCTCACCAGTTTGTTCCAAACATACAATGTGCACAGTTTTTTTCTCAGACGAAAGGGTGACAAGGAAAGTATTGAACACAAATATGATATGAACATAAATAAATTAGTAGCTGAGGCTTCAGGAGTGTCAGCTCGCAGCGTAATGAGAATTGTAGTTGAAGAAAATGCGAATCGGCAAACATCGGAAAAACCAAAATTTACTTCTCCACGAAAACCTAAAGAAATAAAAAAGAGAATCCACATTGATGATTTCGACATAGGGGTGATACGAAGAAAAATTCATCAGTTTTATACTGTTGATAAACAAATCCCAAGTATTCGTAAGCTGCTTGCAGTTTTAAAAGAAGATGGCATCCTACATTGCGGCTGGAAATTGAAGACATGTGTAATAATGCAGAAGATATGGATTAATTTTTAACCGACGTCAAAAAATCATCCAACGACAATTCTCTGCCTAGAAACACTAAAAAGCGTAAAATGAAGTTTTCGTTGAATATTTTTTTTAAAGTCGGTTTTTTATAATGTACTATAACGGTGATAGTGTTTTTTTTTTATTTACTTATTAAGAAATGTTAATTTGCTTATAAAATTGTTTCGTATCGTAAATAATAAAATATAATAAACACTTTTGAATATGCATTTTTTTTGTTTCACCAGGAAATAGAAAAATACAATATTACAATTAGGTAATAGGATCTCTCACTTTGGAAGAGATCGAATGGTCGATAAGAAGTCTGAAAAATGGAAAGGCAGTAGGAATCGATAGTGTGTCTGCTGAGATGATCAAATATGGTGGAACCTGCGTCCGGGACGCTTTCCTGTCCTTATGCAACTTGTGCTGGAGGACGGGAAAGGTTCCCAAGGACTGGAGGCGCGCTGTCATCGTGCCCTTGTATAAAGGCAAGGGGTCACGTATGGAGTGCGCCAGCTACAGGGCCATCAGTTTGATCAGCACAGCATCTAAAGTGTATGCGAAGATTATTGAAAAGAGAATGAGAGTTGTATCCGATGGATTACTGTGGGATGCACAAGGTGGTTTCAGAAATGGAAGGGGATGTATGGATCAAGTTTTCTCTCTCCGCAATATCGTAGAGAAGCAGCTGGCTATGGGCCGGAAGGTTTTCTGCGGTTTTGTGGATCTAGAGAAAGCATTTGACAGGGTTGTGCGGAAGGACCTCTGGGACATATTGCCCGGATATGGGATTAATGGCCAATTGATGCGTGCTGTGCAGTCCACTTACGAGGGCTGTATGGCATGCGTGCGAGTGGAAGGCAGCCTGTCGCCCTGGTTTGACGTCAATATTGGCGTCCGCCAGGGCTGCGTGCTGTCGGCTTTGCTGTTCATCCTATATCTGGACGATTGTCTCCAGAGAATAAGATTGATGGATGTTGGGGTGCGGATGAGTGATCTAGTTGTAAGCACCTTGCTTTATGCGGATGATGCCGTGCTTTTAGCCGAATCGCCATCAGAACTGCAAACACTAGTCACAATGATGAAAGATGACTGTCAGGCGAGAGGCTTACATTTGAATGCGAAGAAAACAAAGGTTATGGTGTTTGAAAGAGAAGAAACCAGAACGAATGCAAGGATAATGGTCGATGATGTTATGCTGGAGCAAGTGAATGAGTTTGTATATCTTGGATGTGCTTTTAGCAGGGATGGAAGGTACACCGCTGATATAGAAAGAAGAGTGAATTTGGGGAATAGTTTAAATGGAGCGTTAGGTAAACTTCTAGGCGCTAAGAACCTCAGCCAGAAGGCCCAACTCGCCGTACACAACGCGGTGCTGGTACCTACGCTCACGTATGGAAGCGAGAGTTGGGTATGGAAGAAAGAGCATGAAAGTAGAGTAAACGCGGTCGAGATGCGAGCACTGCGCAAAATCTGCGGAGTGACGCTCGCGGACCGCGTTCGTAATACCGAAGTAAGAAAGAGAGTTGGTCTGAAAGAGAGTGTCGGGGTGAAGGTAAGGAAAGGAATGCTCCGGTGGTTCGGGCATGTGGAAAGAATGCATGATGAAAGAATGACTAAACAGATATACAATGCAAAAGTGGATGGATGCAGAAGTCGTGGAAGGCTACGACACACCTTCCATGATCAAATTGATCGTGTACTAGCAGAAGGTGATGTCAGGAGCCTTAAGAACAGACGAGCTTGCATGACAAGAGTTATGAATGTCAAAGAGGCAAGTGAGGTGTGTAAGAATAAGCCTAAATGGCACTCTGTTGTTCGTGCCTACCCCGCGAGGGAACTGGCGTGAAGTTATGTATGTATGTACAATTAGGTACTCATTACATTAA
This sequence comes from Dendrolimus kikuchii, assembly GCA_019925095.2. Taxonomy (NCBI): domain Eukaryota; kingdom Metazoa; phylum Arthropoda; class Insecta; order Lepidoptera; family Lasiocampidae; genus Dendrolimus; species Dendrolimus kikuchii. Next base: position 17,977,005 of record CM034403.1, read on the forward strand.
TTCTAACATATTATTCTGAGATTTATCTGCACTTAAATATATCGTGTGCGTCTTGTCAATCGCGCCCTCCCCCGTCTCACCGCCCCCACATACCTCAGAAGGTGACTAGCGCTTCCGCGCGCACTATAACAGACAATCGCCTTCTATTTACTAATCATTGTCAATAAATGCGCATTTAAAGACATAATTATATAACATGAAAAGTACTGTCCAACAAATTAAATACCATTTATTGTTTAAAGAAAATGTAAAAGCTCAATATACTTTTTTGGGGGTGTTTCAGATTAAAATCTTGGGTGAGCTTCAAAACTTTCTTATAATAACTTTACTTACTCTACATCTTCAGATTTGAAATTTTTGTTTATAGCAAACCCAATGCAATACAACTGTCAATCAGTCCTTCGACCCTAGCTTTGTAAGCAGCAGCACTATCCAATGTCATAAGCTTCTCTGAAACTTTGTTAACATCCGTTTCTCCCATATATTCTTGTAATAATGCGGCATCTTCAGATTTCAAAGTTAATATGCTAGCTAACATTACACAGAATGCAAACATAATTTTAGCATATCTCTTAAGATCTACGTCTAATTGATCCCTCGAGTACACATAATTAGCTTTAAGATTAAAATTTGATAAGTTCTTGTCCAACTCTGTGTGATAATATTCTATCCACTCCTGATATTGCTCAAGCCTTGTTTGATGATCAGTGCAATTGAAGATTAGGTATAGTAAGTCACATGCGGGTCTAGTTTCTCTTGAAATCTGATAATCGATCATGATTGATTCTAGCAACTTATTACCATCAAATTTAAACATGATGTTATTAGTCCAAGCATCGCCTTGTTGTATTACATTATGCCTTGAATTAGCATCAGCTTTTGACAGTTCTACTGCGAAAGAGGATAGATTGTTAATTGAAGCTCCTTTCATTGCAGTGGCCCTTTGTTCATTGTCAGATATTAGTTTAAGAGCTTGGTTTTGTATATTTTCAAAAAAAAGTTTCGTTTCGGGCACTACAAACATGTTTGACCATAAGTCATACAATTCATGACTAAATTTTCGAAATGTTTCCGGTTCTTTGTGTTTGAGAGCGTAGGAAACTGAGTGAAGACTAGCAAAGTTTCTCAAAACAGACCTAATACATTCATTAGGAAGTGATTTAAATCTATCAAGCATAACAAAATTTGACTCTTTTAGATCTTCTAACAAAATAACTTCATTTGGCTCTTCCATATATGATCCATAACATTCAGCAAATCTTAATATATCTGCTTTAGGAACATCTGCTGCTACTTGCATATTTTTAAATTTCGGCAACACTTTTGTGTACATTACGTGTTCGTTTAAAAATATATTATGCGTATTAGATGCGGTCCTAATCAGTTCTATACTTGGTGCAATTTTTGCGATCATTTTAAACGTTGTACCATCTTCATACGGAATTATGAACCTTCTCACATTAGCCATATAATTGTCACCAGCGATGCCAACAACTTCGATCTGCACTTTTTTGTTTTTAAACCCTCTCTTTTCTATGACATCTCCAATGAACTTTAATTGATTCTCAGTAATGCCATCAGTAGCACCCTCATACTCCAAAGTAGTCATATTTGATATTGATATAAATGAACACTGAATTACTTTAATCAACTATACGAGCCACGTCGTATTGACGTTAATTTTATACTTTGACTTATCGGTTTTGATAGTACAAATCGCTTCTTGATTAGATACAATTTTATTTTTATCAGTGTACTTACTCGGAATTGTGCAATTTTTAATGATAACAAGACCACTAGTAAATTAGTAGTATGATTCATATTTAACTACATAATTTTATATTATGGACGAAATTACTAAAAAAGTGTTGAGGTGCTTCAAAATGAATAAACTTTCTTAGTAAAATTTATATAACAGTAATAATCTCCCAGTAAAAAACGTAGCCCTTAAAAGCTCGCAAATCCTATCTGACTAGATGGCGCCACATTTTTACAGTAATATTAACATTTTGTTATTTATCATATATTTATTTTATGATCTGTTTATAAGGACACCTCAGTAGGTATATGTTATGTTTCTAAATTGTTTTTACGAGGTCGCGCGGTTTTAAGCGATCGTGCTTCTGGACAAAAATATTGTAAAGTGTGAACTGTAGTTAATATTATATAGAGTTTATTGTTCAAAATTATGGTTAAGCTGTTGTATATTTAATAAAATAAAATAGAATTTAATTTTAAAATCAACCTCAGCTAAAAATGTAACATCTTAAGAAGTTTTATGTCAATTTTATTGAATTGAACCTTTTGAATCGGAACAGCTGAGACGTCGAAATTTAGTCATCTAGATATTGATGGGTTTCAACCAACATTATTTCTTCCAACCAAATAATGTTGGTTGAGAGTCTAGTCCGGTTTTGCTATATCAAAACATAAAAAAGGAAGGCTTGTAGCGTTGTTTAGAAATGTACTAGGCTTTGTCAGAGTTATATTTATCATTGTTTGATTGTCAGTTAATCCATTCCTTTACTGTTATATATCATCCGTCAAGAGTATAAAGTATTACAATGTATTCCAATTTTTCCATCTGCTAAAGTCAATCTATTGATCCAAATATTCCACGAGAGAACGTCAAACTTGTCCACTTGTGTCGAACGGGGACACGAAGAAAATCGGAATTTTCGACGTCGTATCGAGTTTATTACCATAAATGAATAATTTATTCGAAAAATAAATAAATTATTCGGAAACGTCCGGCCTTGTGGACGTTGAAATCTGTCGGGACACTTTATAGTGGGAACACTGGCTGCATAGCATTCGTGAATTCGTGTACTGGCCAGGGTTGTCCTATTTTAATGAAAACGTTTCGATAGTGCTAATTTCAAATGTCTTTAGGGAAATTTTATTATAAGTACATTTTTATACTGTTCATTCAGGTGTTTTTCTTGCTGTATCTATTAAAAAATTTTAAACTTCGTTAGCCGTTAATATGTACGATTCACAATTGTTTATCAATTTGTGTAAACATAATCTTCTAAACTCAATTGTGTTTAACGAGATTTAATCTTAGCTGATTTTGAAGACATACATACATACATACATAACTTCACGCCAGTTCCCTTGCGGGGTAGGCACGAACAACAGAGCGCCATATAGGCTTATTCTGAAGATTTTGAAGACGGTTTTAAATTATCTTAACAATGTCAAATGTGAAAAAGCTATGATTTCACATTGTTAATGGGAAGAACGGAAACAACTAATTCTACAGAGCTCCACGTGACAGAAGATTTGTATCACGTTTTAGTGGAGAGCGTGCGTAACGAAGCCGAAAGAATTTCGTTGGGACATGATTTGCACGAATCCTGGCATATCCTGTCGGATGATACCAGGGTACTATACTACTTACGTAAATGTGCTTTGTTTCTCTATAGATAGCTTGGTCAATAGTGACCAAACCCTCCTACAGATAAAGAGAGAAAAAATCAGTTACGATGTTTTCATATACATTAATCTGTTATTATTTGGTCCTCCGGAAAAGTAGGCTTTCCCTTACGACATTTGAAATTTCAACATCGTATTATTTGGTAATGTAGATAAAAACTTGTTCTATGGTTTTCTTATATTTTTTGTAGATTAGCAGGTTGATATTTTTAAATATGATAATGTTAATATGTGTTTATTATTTAATGCTAAACAATGCTTTTTAAGTCATGGTAACTCCATCTCTTGTACTCATACTTAGTAAAAATTCTTGATACATATTTCGTTCTTTTTTTTTTATACTGGTATCTATATATATCTATCTCTGTCCCCTCTAATTATGGCTTACTTCACGAAGATGCTGCCATTGTGTCGTCGGATTCGTTTCGCGGTGTTAAATAGACAGACATGTAAGAAATAATAAGATTTTTGACAAGTGCAGTGAGTTGTTGAAACAAACTAAATGACGGCCACCCTGAAAAGTGATTGCTATTGTTTGAGTGATTGATTAAGTTGGTTTCAAGATATGTGCAATATATATACTTCTGAAGCCAAAGGGGGGCATAATGTTTAGACGTAAGTTTGGGTAAGGTTAATCTAATTTGTACTTACTTATTGTTATGTGACAAACATTTACACAACAACTGACAGTAACAAAATTACACTATTATCTTTAGCGGTTTCGTGCGTACGGAATATCCGGGATTTTTTAAAACTTCGGATACGCGTACATACAATATGCTTGACATAAACACCTTCGAATCTCTCCGTGTTTATAAAAAATGTACAGTTTTATTGACTTCAATGCCCCCGTTTAAAAATTAAACAAAATATTACCTATTATTCTAGCCAATGACTGCTGTTTAAGACCTAGTAAAAAATGATACCAAACCAGTACAAAAATGCTTCTGAAAATAATATTAATGCGGCGGACCAACCCTTCGGCCTACCGCGAGTATTGTACACTTATCAGTGCGATTCGTCCGCCTATTTACCCGTCCGGGCGTACTTTTGCTATAAAATCCTTATCTGCCCGCATTGCGAATCCGGCCGCAGTCCATTTCCATATTCAGATTGGCATTGCCACAAACGCGTTGCTTTTACACCCCCTGTAGCATTCGTTTGTTATGTAGAAAATCCTAAAAAAAACAGCCCAATAAATATCGATCTATGCACATATGCACTAACCGCATTCCATAATGCCGTCAAGTTTTTCGTTTCACCAGTTTTGTCCTTTAGTTACAAAACCGTCAAAAGTCATTAAGAATACACCATATCTCAAAGACAATATATTCAACATATAACACAATACAAAGTCCTTTGGAAATTGATGTCTTGGTTTCATATTTTGCTACAAGACATAACTTTTGCTAGAAAGATACAACTTGCGATGATTGTCCTAACGCACAATTATATGGAGGTGTGAAAGGCTAAGTTTGAAGTGACATTTGTAAGATATTTGATTTGCGACATAGTTAATGACTTTAAATATTGACAGGTGACGTATGTATATGTTACGGGTAATTGGATAAATCCGGCCACTATGAAAGTAATGACCGGTCTGTATACAGAATGTCCGTATCAAGTGGGCAATTTAAATAAAACTGCATGATTAATCACTTTTCTCGGTCAGTATGAACAATGACAACCTTATCTTGGGCAATATAATAAAACACAAATTAACTGTAGTTTTTTGTTTATTAAATGAGGTTAAGGTATAGCTATATAGCAATTTTATTTATTGGTTGAGGTTTTCTTTACAATACCATAAATAATCTAATACAATAAAAGAAAACTTAACTTATTTATATTGTATTCTACCCATAGTCCCTTAAGACTATAAGTTGAATACTGAGCTTACATCACTGTCTTCTATGGGTAAGGTGTCCAGAAGGTTGGCTACGTTTCCTCGCTGGATCGCCATACTGATCCGATGCCCGAGGTGGCCACCAGCCTTCTGGACACCTGAAGAGTCAATGAGTCGTTTTTATTTGAGATATGAAATGAATTTTGGATGGTTGTAAAAAAAATAACCATATAAAATAACCTGTATTTAAAAAAATCGGATCTGTTTATAATAAATAACAGTACCATATAACTATACCCCACCCTTAAATGAATTAAACTTACATAATTCTTATGGAAAGGTTACCGAATTTATCACATTGCCCAGCTAGAAGTAGGGAAGTATTCATCTTGCCGGATCCACGTGATAAATTCAAGTTATCTCAAATCATGATTTTTTTAATGGATCACAGCCATTTGCCACCATGGCCCTCTATGAATAAGATCGTAAACCTTGTACAGTAACGCACGTGCGGCCGCAGTATAGATTGTAACATTAAATTGCCTTAACGACACAAATTTTCCATAAACGAATCAGAATGCTGTGTGCTCAAACTTGCTGATGCTACGCTATTGAAATGATAAACAAATAACTACACACACAACAAGTAACTTGATTTACAGTGTGCGGTAATTAGTCGTGCGCGGTTCATTCGCTTGCCATTTGAGGGTAGACTTAATTTCGTTCTGTCTTCATAATCTATGTTATGACTTGTGTTCTATCTACCACAGTATTTAATCCAGTTCTTACACACCTAATAATTGGAGTTATATATAATTATGGAACTATGTATGAATACAATGAAGAGTTTTTAAACTATTCATAATAGTTAAAGGAGGTTTATCGGCTCATTAAAAGAATTAAACAACATTTTCATCATTTCTTTATCTTTATCACGTCATTTTATCATTTCATTTTATTAAAAACCTCCCTCATAATAGATTTAATGAGGTTTATACATGAGGTTTATGCACGGAGTTTAAATTCAATTTTTATCTTCCTCTTTTGAATTATATAAAAAATGTCATCCTCGCATCAAGAACTCATAATAATACAATAGTTTATTTATTTATTGAAAACTGATGAATAACCCTAACCGTTTTTTAGTGAGCAGGCATTCATACAGGTATATTGTATGAAAATTAAAATTGATGAAAAATTATCTAGGTAGTATTCGCCCCCGGAAAATTTTAAGAATTTCAAAACACTACCATTTTTCAGAATGAAAGGGATTCAATCTTCAACAAACACGTTCTGTAGTTTTTCAGTGAAAGCGTAACAGGAATAGACAGAAACAGTTCATTTCTCATTTATGATATTAAGTATGGATGGTATCGATAATGATATGATTTTTTTTTAAATTCATGCCAATAAGCATTAGAAGTCGCATCTTTTTATAAACTTGTGACTGTCTGATTTTAAACAGTAATTTTTTTATTGTGTGAAATGCAGTTTTATATTTATGTATATTATAATTATGTATATTTTAAAGTAAGTGCAGTCGATACCGACCCAAATTAGCTCCAGAAGGTTGTCTGGAAGAAATTGCTATTAGCGATAAGACCGCCGATTGTACAATACAATACACTTTATTGTACACCAACGTTACATAGAAAATATACACATAAAACTTACTTACTAAAAGGTAGTACAATGGGCGGCCTTATTGCTAAAAGCAATCTCTTCCAGGCAACCTTTGAATGGACAAGAACTAATTACATAGATAGCGTTGGCGTGATTGTACTAGTTTCAATATGCTTAATTCTGATGTATAGTGCTTTCTTGTGTTCAATAAAGAATATTCTATTCTATTCTTTAGAAGAATCAATAATTTCGTCACCTAATATTTTTTTTTGGTATTATTAGGGTTTTATAATAAATATTAAATATTTAGGTTATTACTATATGATGATGATGAAAGATGACTGTCAGGCGAGAGGCTTACATTTGAAAGCGAAGAAAACAAAGGTTATGGTGTTTGAAAGAGAAGAAACCAGAACGAATGCAAGGATAATGGTCGATGATGTTATGCTAGAGCAAGTGAATGAGTTTGTATATCTTGGATGTGCTTTTAGCAGGGATGGAAGGTACACCGCTGATATAGAAAGAAGAGTGAATTTGGGGAATAGTGTGAATGGAGCGTTAGGTAAACTTCTAGGCGCTAAGAACCTCAGCCAGAAGGCCCAGCACGCCATACACAACGCGGTGCTGGTACCTATGCTCACGTATGGATGCGAGAGTTGGGTATGGAAGAGAGAGCATGAAAGTAGAGTAAACGCGGTCGAGATGCGAGCACTGCGCAAAATCTGCGGAGTGACGCTCGCGGACCTCGTTCGTAATACCGAAGTAAGAAAGAGAGTGTCGGGGTGAAGGTAAGGAAAGGAATGCTCCGGTGGTTCGGGCATGTGGAAAGAATGCATGATGAAAGAATGACTAAACAGATATACAATGCAAAAGTGGATGGATGCAGAAGTCGTGGAAGGCCACGACACACCTTCCATGATCAAATTGATCGTGTACTAGCAGAAGGTGATGTCAGGAGCCTTAAGAACAGACGAGCTTGCATGACAAGAGTTATGAATGTCAAAGAGGCAAGTGAGGTGTGTAAGAATAAGCCTAAATGGCACTCTGTTGTTCGTGCCTACCCCGCAAGGGAACTGGCGTGAAGTTATGTACGTATGTATGTATGTACTATATTATAATTCATTAATCACATAATCGTTTCCTGTCATCTAGAACAAATTGCCTCTCCGTATTAGGCAGCCAACGCCCCGCAATGTTTGTTCTTTATTAGAGCAAGTTCCCCGACCGATGTTTGCATACAAGTTTGGGCCCGTTTCCGTTTTATTTGCACACGGTTTGGGGCGTTCGCCAACTTATTCCGACGCCTCCGATAAATCCACGCCAAGTGCGCTACAAGTCCCATGCAACAATGTTGAAGAATGGCTTAGCTAACTTTAAATTAGATTCAGTATTAGGCGGATTTAAATTAAAATAAGACTTGTGCGACATTATAGACGAAGCCAATTTCCAAATGGGAACACCGAAGCTTTTGCCCATATCAAACCCATAGCATAATCGTGCATTCGATAAGTTAATATTGTTTGGATATTGTTGTACTTGAAACTACGTTGATATTGGTATTACCTTTTTTGATATTATTGATTATAGATAATTGGGTTAGTTTTACATTCTAAAAGCATATTAATGTATATATATAAAAGCGCAGGCTCTAAAATTCCTTGCCGTCTTACTCTTAAAATATCATGATTAAAATAATTTTAATTTCTGTTTACACGCTAATTGAATTGGTGCGCTGTTTGACTCGTTAAAGAAATGACGTTATTACTTGCTATGCTCGTACAATCTAGGAGGATTCAGCGTTTATTATATGTAAAACTAGAGTTTTCCTAGAACAGAAAAACTACAGTTTTAGCTCTATGTTACGTATTGTTACAATTTGGGCCAGCTGCATACCTGTAGACAAAGCACATTTATTACCTGCCGGCATTTGAGCTAGTAACTTTGAAACTATTTATGACTGTCTTCTTTTGTTTACTTTGTGTTTAAAATTTATAATTAGAAAAACAGCTTATTGTGTATCGTAATCTTTTATGGCAGTCATAAGACAGGTGTATCGAACTGATTCTAAGAAATTCGATCTAAGCGGGCGGGCAGCCATATTTTATCGGTGTAGTATAAAGCGGTGGACCAATGGAGAGATTGGCAGTCAAGCGATAATCAGCAGCGAGACAAGACGTGTGTACATTCGATAATTTATATAGTGACGGACTTTGCGCGTGTTATTGAATCGCGCATTACGTTTGAACTGATTGTGTTCAATTATATTTACATTTTGTACATACATAACTTCACGCCAGTTCCCTTGCGGGGTAGGCACGATCAACAGAGCGCCGTTCGGGCTTATTCTTACACACCTCACTTGCTTTTGTTATATTTGTACCTGTGTTATACGTGTTTGTATAGTTCTAATTAACTCTATAGTAATTCCAACGGCATTTTAATTCGAGTCCTGTAACTCGTAACAGTATATATAAATTTAATTACGTATTTTACCTAAAACTTCTGTTTCTTGTAACTAACTTCACTAGAATAATAAAGGAACTAAGTCCATGTACTCTACAACTGTGCAGCGAAATATAGAAGAGAGTCACAACCAACCTGATTTGAAGTAATACGATGAATGAGATGTTTTTTATAACAACATAGGTGTCTGCGATTAACAGAATCTTTTCACTAATTACAACCTCATTTCATTACTACATAATATTATTATAAATCATACTTGTCACTCGCCTTACATACATTTAATACTAAATACTTAATATCTCTATATAAAATCTAAACCCATACAAAACGTGTGAAATCACGAAAAAAACAAACAGAAATCGAAACAGACTTTTAAATTTAATATATTATTAAAATAAGCTTTTTTAAAGAGGCTTTTAAATACAAGCTTTTGACATCCTGGATATCATGTAGCAGCAGAGTGCTAACCAAGACAAGTAAAACGAGCCCAAATACGACGTGTCTATCTAATTTAGTACAGGAGTTCCTATGGCCACCTTTCGACTACATCATCAGATCAGCTCCATGGTACCATATTATTGCATTATCACGCGATATACATATGCGTGCAAAATTTCAGCTCAATCGGAAACCGAGAAGTTGGTCAAATTTAATTAGCAGAATTCCACCCGAACTTCATACATGCATTGCAAGTTAATAGAAAGCTTGTAATAACAATAGGTATTTGTTAACGAATCTGAAAAACGTGGTTGGAGCGCCATCTATTTTGGTTATCCGTTTATTCCACGGAAACGACGTAATTAGTTGGGATAAAATATATCGTCAGTGTTAACACGGGTTACAAGTCAGCACTATGCAAAGTTATAATCATATACGTTCAGTAGTTTCCAAACAAAGATGCGATCGCAGCGCCATCTTTTTCGCTATTTTCGTCTATCCCATGGAAACCACGTCATTTATCTGAATAAAAAGTATCTTGAGTTACGCCCCGGGATGTAAGCTAACTCTATGCCGAGTTTCGTTTAAATCCGTTCAGTAGTCTTCACGTGATGTTCTAACAGACAGACAGATAAAAATTCTAAAAATTGCATTTTCGCAATCTCCTGGTTCAAATTATCCCTCCTGATTTTTTTCACATTTTAAACGCATTGTACAAGCTCGAACCATTTACAGATTTATTATTCTGTAGATGTGTGTCATTTGATTTGACTGTCATTACCTTTTTCACTGGTTTACATAAGGCAACATCCATCGTCTTTACTTCATCAATCAATGTCCTTCTCGGGCCTCCTTTTCTGTTTTGAAAGCTTAGTCAAGTATTTAGTAGTTTCTTTTTTAATGAAAGCAAATTAGAAAGAAGATGTACCAACGACGTTAAGTGTTACGTTTTGATGATAGTTTTAATGATACTTTATGTTAATAACTAAAGTTTAAAGCAATATACCTAAAACAGAGCCAGGCCAAATACTAGATAAGGCTCCTAAAGACGTCTCCGAACTAACAAGAACTATGAATTTAGTATACCGTCACTTGAAAGTTGTGTCGGCGTACGACGGCAAATTACACCGCTAGATACATTAATTAGCGTCGAAGTTTGCGAAGTCTCTACGGACCGCAGCTTGTAAACACCTGTTCTGAAAGTCTCGAAACCCTTTTCATTATGTCTCTTTTAGAGAAGTATTGTTCTATAACTAAAACTTATAAATGTCGTTTAAAGAAAGTAAAGGAACTTTAGAGACTAAACAGAGGCTTGATATTTTACACATTAAGATATTTATAACGGGCCGTAAAAAGTAATACAGGTTTTCATTTCATTCAGTTTCATAAATTTTATTCAGATTTAGTTCTGAGGAACCAATACGAATGTAATTAAGGGTGAAATTCTTGTGGGTGACAGCTCGAGTGACTTGTGAATCTGTCTACCATTGAATCCTTTCAATGAATGATTCATTGGTTTCTTGAAGGAGAGAGACCATCCCACTTACTGTGAATTCATTTTTATTATTTAATTCCTATATAACAAGATCCGATGAGATATCATAGCAATACTCCCAAGTAAAATGTGCTATATACTTTTTTCTTTATAGCAGACTTTTTTATAAAACGTGTTTGCATTAATACAATTTTATCCATTAATTGAAGGCTTATTTTCTCTGGCATAATAATGTCTAGATTACTTCAAACGTTGTTATGCAATTCAAATGATAAGCCATTGCCTTTTTATCTGGAGCTCCAGTCGCATATACTGAATAGATATAACTAGTTTTATGTCACCGAAGTCGAATAAATACTAAGTTTCAAGACAATGTAATGAGAAATATAATTTAATTAGTTAGTTTAGTTTAGGAAGTCCAAAACAACAATTTATATATGTATGTATATGTTACGGGCAATTTGATTAATCGGGCAGTATTAATAACGACCGATCATTATGAATAATGACTAAGAGCGTCGGTAAATTTGATAAATTTATTACTTTGGCCGACCTAGATTAATTATGCACAACGGCCCGTGATACATTTATAAAAATCATGGTTTGAGATTACTTGAATTTATCACTTGGATCGAGCAGTATGAATACTTCTCTACTTATAGCCGGACAATGTGATAAATTCGGTTACCTTTCCATAAGAATTATGTAAGCTTAATTCATTTAAGGGTGGGGTATAGTAAAGTGACACTTTTATTTATTATGAACAGATCCCATGTTTTAAATATAGGTTAGAAGGCTAAGGCGGGCGCGAAGCAAAGTGGAACTCCTCTGCCTTAGCCTTCATGGTTATTTTTTTATAACCACCCAAAGTTCACTATATATTTCAAATAATAAATAAATGTGCCATATAACTATACCCTAACCTCATTTAATAAACAAAAAACTACAGTTCATCTGTGTTTTATTATATTGCCCAAAATAAGGTTGTCATTATTCATACTGACCGCGAAAAGTGTTTAATAATGTAGTTTTATTTATATTGCCCACTTGATACGGACATTATGTATACAGATCGGTCATTATTTTCATAGTGGCCGGATTTATCAAATTGCCCGTAACATGTATATATCAAATTAAGGAAAAAGTGGGTGTCGTGTCCTATAAAGAAGTAAAACAGTTGGCCCATAATAGAAAAGATTGGAGGAGGGTCCACCGCCAAGATGTTAATATTGCAGTCGTACGTCCTTTACATACCGCTGAGTTAATATTTCAGTCGTACGTCCTTTACATACCGTTGAGCTATCCATGTCATTGCTGGAATATCATTTGATATTCAGTTGGGTGGATACGTATATTTTTAACCGACTTCAAAAGGAAGAGTTTCTAAACTCGTCTGCATGTCCTTTGTATGTTTGTTACGCAATATCGCCGTCAGTGGTGGACCGATTTTCAAAAATATTTTTTATTCGAAAGAGGTTCTGATGAGTGGATCTCAGGGATATCGAGAGCAACCCTCAAATATTTTAAGTACGTACAACGTGTTTCATTTTCTTTCTAAAAGTATTCAAGTATTTGGCGTAAGTAAAAAGAAAAAAAATATTTTCTACAACAACAAATTTGCAAAATGCACCGACTTCAAGATGTATACAATATTTATTTTTTGCTTTTTAGTTACTTTTGAAGTCCGTTTTGTTTTTCATTTAATGTTCTTTTATAAGATTAACCGTACTTACTATCATTTGCATTATTATACCCAAATCATACTACCTACGAGTACTTATTAATAATTTTGAATAGTGCTTTATCTAAATGCTTTGTGATCATTTAAAAAGTAGTACAATCGTATTCAATTTTCGTATAGCACAATTTGTACACCCACTACCTCGGCGCAAATTATAACGTGTCTAATGTCTAAATATGGCTGCACATAAATTTGTCACAGATATAAAAGTTGATTGTGACCATAAAAATCAAATTGGGGACGAGAACAATAACCTAGTTTTAAGACAATAGCTTTGGAACCTCGGATGATAGTTTGTTATTTAAAAATATTTATGTTAGAAACTTTAGTTTATCAGTAATCGGTGTTTTAACAGGGAAACATAGTTGTTTTAATTAGTTTTAGTTATTTTTTTCCTCCTAGAGCTTATCAAGTGTAGTCCTGCTAACAGTTGCGAGCTGATAAACACAAAAACCCCAATTAAATAAGTTGTTCCATATTAATCTAGACTTAATATTATAAAGAGGAAAGATTTGTATTTTTGTATGTTTGTAACAAATGAACTCAAAAACTACTGGACCGATTTCAAAAATTCTTTCACTATTAGAATTCTACATTATCCCTGATTAATATGTAGGCTATATTTATTATTAGTGTCGGGGTGAAGGTAAGGAAAGGAATGCTCCGGTGGTTCGGGCATGTGGAAAGAATGCATGATGAAAGAATGACTAAACAGATATACAATGCAAAAGTGGATGGATGCAGAAGTCGTGGAAGGCCACGACACACCTTCCATGATCAAATTGATCGTGTACTAGCGGAGGGTGATGTCAGGAGCCTTAAGAACAGACGAGTGTCCATGACAAGAGTTATGAATGTCAAAGAAGCAAGTGAGGTGTGTAAGAATGGGCCTAAATGGCGCTCTGTTGTTCGTGCCTACCCCGCAAGGGAACTGGCGTGAAGTTATGTATGTATTTATTATTAGAAAAAATTAGGGATTCCTGCTATAACTTACCCAAGGTGTAAAAAATAATAGAGTGAGTGGATCCGGGGAAGGTTTAGATTTACAATTATACCCGGTAGATGGCGCTGGAATCGGTTTCTAGATTTTTATTTTTTCAAGGCAGAGCAACATCTGCCGAAACCGCTAGTCTTCTATTAAGAGTGTTTACATAGTATTTTCTTAAGTTTTTGCTACATTACTGATTAAATTTTAACATTACTCATTGACACTTGACTTATTCGTCTTGTAAAACGCCCAATAAAAATAAAGTAAAATGTCGTGCTAAAAACCGTTAAAATGTAGTTTTAATCAAGAAGTGTTTATAATAAATGTTTATAAAAAAATAAGTGTTTATAAAAAATGTCAAGTGTCAACGAGTATTGTTAAAGTTTTATTTAGCCTACCGCCAACTTATTAATTTTAATTATTTAATTTTTAATTTTGTTTATGGTTATTATTTAATCTATGGGAGCCTAATCTAATTTACTACCGCTTCGCAACATGTTATGGCTTGAAGAGAAGAAGCGGCGCAAGAAACTCTTCAGCAAACATGCCTAGCTCTAATAATTTTATATAATATTAAAATGGGTGGAAGGAAAAATAAAAGTAATTATCAGTCAAGTTGGTTTGTGTTCCGTTGTACGCAGAAAGAACTCACAGTGTCTTGAGGTCTGGCAGCTGGTTTTTGCTGGGTTTGGGTCTTAATAGTTTTGATAATTGGATCCCAAACAGGTGGTACTTGCCAACCATCTTCTCTATTGAAATTTGGGTGTTTTTTGATTTCAATAGCCTCACGCATCATTCTAGGTATGAAACGATTCTCTTTCGCGAGGATTTGTGGGTTATCGAATCTGATGTAGTGGTTGGGTTTATCCAGCGTGTGTTCACTGATCGCAGACTTCGTAGACCTTGTGTGTTTCATGTCAGCAATGTGTTCTTTTACTCGTGTTTTTATGCTCCTCTTTGTTTGCCCAATGTATGACAATCCACACTCACAATCAAGCTTGTAAACCCCTGCATCGTGGAGTGGGATATTGCATTTCACAGGTCTCAGAAATTGGGTAATCTTTTTCTGCGGCTTGAAATATGTTTTGATTGAAGCTCGCCTGAGGATGTGACCAATTCTGTCTGTGACCCCCTTGATGTAGGGTAGGGTAGCAGGGCACCGCTCAACTAAAGGTGGTTTGGGGCCTTTGTGACGTTGGTGTGGAGTCTTCAGCTGATTGCGTTGTAGAACTCGCTTGACATGCTGAAGCTCTCCAGCTATGTGGTTCTCGTCACAAATTTTCCGTGCTCTCTGAAACAAAGATTTGCCCACGGTAGCTAACTGACTAGGATGGTGGTGAGACGAACCATTAAGGTATTTATCTGTATGGGTAGGTTTCCTATACACCGTATGACCAAGAGTATTGTCAGGGTTCCTTAGGATGAGCACATCCAGAAAAGCTAATTTATTATTTGCCTCTAGTTCCATAGTAAATTTAATATTACTGCTAATGGAATTGAGATGATCTAGAAATGCAGAGACTTTATCGTTTGGGAGGGCGGCAAAAGTATCGTCTACGTACCTTTTATACATCTTCGGCTTAGCCGGAGCGGTATCCAGTGCTTTCTGCTCGAAGTCTTCCATAAAAATGTCAGCTACGACAGGAGACACCGGTGAGCCCATGGCTACACCGTTGATTTGGTCGTAGAAGCCGTAGTCCCACACGAAATAGCCTGATGTGAGGCAATGTTTTAGACATGTCATTATCTATTAGCTTCCTTTTGACAATCTCAATGCAGTCTTCCACTGGTAAACTGGTAAATAAGGACTGGACATCAAAACTGACTAGTACTTCATCCTCAGCCAATGTCAAATTTTTAATTGCGCTGATGAAGTCGAAGGAATCCTTGACATGGTAGGGTGTGTTGCCGCGGAGATTGTTGAGTGTCTTCGCGAGATGTTGTGCCAGTCTGTATGTTGGTGAGTCAAGCTGGCTAACTATAGGGCGCAAGGGGATGTTGTTTTTGTGAAGTTTAGGTAACCCATACAGTTTAGGCGCTTTGGCGCAAGATGGTGTGAGTGCGGATACGTCTAAGCTTAATTTTTCGGAGTGTTTTTTCATAACCGCGATTGTTTGTTTGGTTACTTTATCCGTGGGGTCAGTTTTGACCTTTTTATAAGTGCTTTCGTCCGATAAAAGATCTTGTATTTTACTATTGTAATCAGACGTATCCATGACGACAGTCGCGTTACCTTTATCTGCACGGAGCACGGTTATTTCTGGTTTATTGCGAATGTTTTTTAAGGCAATATATTCAGCACGAGTGAGATTCGGTTTGGGTAGACGACTACGGCGTAAAACCGATGAGATATCTTGTCGTATAGCTTCCGCATCCTCTTTCTGCATGCTGTTCCTTACCAGACATTCCTCTACGTTGCAGATTATGTTTTCAAAAGGTATTTTTCGCGGGGTTATTGCGTAATTAAGGCCTTTTTCTAATACCGAAACGGTGTTTTTATCGAATGTTTGTTTTGACAGGTTAACCACCGACAGTGACATATGATTAGTGGTCGCGTTTCCGTGCACATCAACAATTGCTTCACAATGGTAGTGATTTCGCTGTTCTGTCCTTATAGACTCAATGTAATATTAGTTTTTGTATTCAAAATTATGTCCTTTCGTTTTTGAGCTAGCTTTCATTTTAATTATTATTCATAAAGTAAAAAATTGTTGTGAGGTACATGGATAGACAGACGCAC
The DNA here is from genome assembly GCA_019925095.2 of Dendrolimus kikuchii. Lineage (NCBI taxonomy): Eukaryota > Metazoa > Arthropoda > Insecta > Lepidoptera > Lasiocampidae > Dendrolimus > Dendrolimus kikuchii. The sequence continues at coordinate 17,993,780 of CM034403.1, forward strand.
AGACATGACGAAATTATAATAATTCTATTTTTTTTTATTTAGCTACGAAACCCTGAAATATACATAGAGGGTTCAATTAATGGCCGGTTTCAATATCTTACCGACCGTTAATTTGCCTTACTATCGGTTAAAATGTGACATGTGACATGCCCCATACAAGTAATGTCAAAATTCAACCGATGCCAAGGCAAGTTATTGAACAGCCGTGATATAGTAAGTAGCCATAAATTTAATCAGCAGTCACTTAACTTATTTACCCACATTTTTTTTGGTTTCTAAACATCTACAATAAATAACTTATCACATTCAAATGTGCGACTGTAAACGCCAAGTATTTGTCAAGCAACAGCGTGCGCGTGAGTTTAATGTCCATTGTATTGCGGGTGGTCCAATTTGTTTTGTGTTTCTAAATTGTTCAAATGTATTATTTCCGGCGTGTTGATGTGTTTGTTTTAATAATAGGGTTACGGCCTTTGAAGGTTCACTTGCTACGTGTGTTTATTACAAATGTATATAGCTAGGTATTTCTAGGAGACGAATTAACATACTTCTACAAGAGCCATTAGTTTCCTATTATTTGAAAAACAGAACAAATAGCTCTTTAATATATCGAGGGGTCCAAGGTTATTGCTTTTAAGCGATATTTGCGAAATTGTGTCGATAGAGGAGTTTGAAGTTTCAATGACCCAGAAGAATTCATTAGTAAACTACATACTATATTTAAAAAAGAAAACAATCTGTAGTTTTTAGTTGGAAACCAGATTCATTATAATTCCTTAAGTTTGAGACATTAGGATCCAAGAAAACCATCAAGTCAATTCTGTCACAAAATGTCACTTAAAACAAATAGCCTTTCACCCCTCGATATTATGTGCGTGTCAAATACAACGTCTATATGTTATGATTATTTTTGGATGTTATATATAGATACATATTATTTTTCATCATTTCCTCATCTTCATCAAGTTTCCACTTAAGATCTAATTATTTTAAGTAATTAAAAAAGAGTAGGTAAATTCTGTTCTAGAAAGAAATACGAAAGTTAGCTTTACCAAATCTAAAAAAGTATTGTTCTGCTGTTAGTGGGGCATATAGCCTTCTAACTTACCGGTGGTAAGTGCTCCATAAACCTCTTTACGTTCTCTGCTATGTCCAGGTAGTCTTGCCAGTACTCTTCTTTCTAGATCGAGCCCTTTTCCTAGGAAACCAGTGAGAGCTTCTCGATGCGACGATCAATATTCTTTGCTATTCTATCTACCCATATAACTATCGACACAATGGTCATTAAATCGATGACATATGGCAGCAACGTCGTAAGGAAAACTTACTATATACATATTTTATATACAGAAAATTAATATTATTTATTACCATTTTAAGTGCACCAACCGAACACTTTCGCTTTAGATAAAGCGATTATTATTAATAATTAGACTACGGTGATGAAGAACATACACTTTACTGTTCTTCTACCACAAATGTCGTTGGTTCTGATCGATGAGATGACTTTTTGGCACTTACTAACACTTAATAGTTTTTTACAACATCAGAGGAACTCAGCTCTTCTTCAGCATACATTGTTCCACATTCAGCTTGGTAACTAGGGCATTATAATAAAAAAGAATAATAAAGTCGAGTTATTAAACTTTAGTCGGGCAATGTTCTGGAGTGCGCTGGCGCAGCCTGTGATGTCACGCGAGCGCCCGCGCCAATTTCAACTCATCATAAAAATTACGATCCTCTGTGAACTGGATATGATTATGTTTCTTGTGGCATATGCTGCTCGTTAAATACTGTGGAATATAATAAACATTTTAGCAAGTAGGTACATCAAATTTTAAGTAATTTTAAATTGTAGACAGTAATGGGACGTAAAAAGTAGTAAACTTTTTACAGTACTTTTTTTAGAGTTTTACAGTAAAGTGCGTGAGCTGATAACTGTCATTATCTCAGTTTTATTTCAATGCAATGTAATCATATGTGCAGTACATAGACCACTGAGTATGATCTTCGACTATACTGTAGGATTTTTGACATTACGTATATTTTAGATGAGATTTAAACAAAAATTCTGACATTTCAGTCTTTTCAGTAAGCTGTACGGTTGCCATTAAACTAAAAGAGTTTTGGAACTGTACTTAAGTCTGAAGTATGTGTACATCATATTATTGAATGAAAATTAAACCACATTCAAGAAGAGAAAAGATATGGAATTTTTTCAAGTTGATAAATGAGTAAACAAACAACTCTTTATTAGAATGATGTATATAACGTATATTTACTTTTTGATGTAAAGCATTACATAACAAAACATTATTGAATTCTTTATCTGTAATGAAGATTAATGTGAAGAGATTAATTGATATTTCAACTTGCTTTACATTCCGTGGACCATCCGTACTAACGAGGCATTTTAATGAGTTTACATTCGACATAATTTTTGAAATTATTGTACTCTCGGTTATTCTTTTAAGAGTGTTACACTCCTTGAGTTAGTTTTCTACTTACTACTGTTAAGAAGAGCGTGACGTGAAGTGCTTCGAATTCCCTGTGCGCCTACTTAATGATGACTATATCTATATATCTCAGGACAGACTTCTCGGGTCTAGAAAGCAATGGCTAAAAGTCATTAAAACGAATATGATAGTCAATGGCGACGTTAATACATCTGAGATCATATGAAATAGGGTAGATTGAGTTAACAAGAATAAATATAAAAGAACAAAGACTTTATACAATGGCTTCAGACTTGCAAGTATAACGAAGATTATAATAAATAAAATTCTCAAACAGCAAAACATGTAGTCTTACCATAATTCCACAAAGAACAGTATATGCAACATAGATGTTATGTAAATCATTGGTCGGCTTCATCTCATCTCGGTTCATTGTTCGCGTCTGCCGGTCCGCCGGTCGCGATTACTGTCGTTTCAATCGACGGCCGCCGCGGAGGTCGCTATTGCTAATTGACTCCGCCGTCAGCGGCCGGTGCGCGTTCGAGGGAAACGCGAAACAGTGGCATTGTGAAAATCGTTGCGCGTACGCGTGTTTTTCGCGCGGTGACGGCCGTCATCCGCGCGCGATCTCCTGCGCACCGCAATAACCGGTGACAATTTCGCATTTCGAAATCTCCGCGCGCATGCGACGAACGCTGTTCCGTTGCGTCCCCCCCGCTATAGTCTTGTGCACGCTATTTAGTGACGTGAAACGTGATTTCGGATTGGAAGCGATGGCCTCAAGTTACCATCGCCCAGTGACACTTTGGAGGTGGTTTTGTGTTTTATTTTCGATCTCGACCGTACCGTTGGATGGTGTTTTTTTTTTCATGAGAGCCAGGGCATTCGCCTCCGTTTTTCGTGCTTTGTTTACCTTTGTGGCTGAGATAACGTTGACCCACATTACGGATGTAAGGTTGAGGGTGTTTCGAAATTTCTTTAGCGTTTACTTGCTGTTATTACGAGAGCTGTGTTTGTAAGTTTGGAGATAAAATATTCGTATGCATAATTTACATCGCAAACTAGATCAACCTTCTTTTGATACTTTCATGGAATGGTTTCTACTACTATATAAGCTATGTTTTCCAATAATTAGAATAAAAGTCTCAGAAAAGAAACGAAAAATAAATTGGGTAACAAAAGGCCTAAAGACAAGCAGTAAGAAAAAACGCTCATTACGTTTCAAATATTACAGAGACAAAACTATCACTAATAAAGCTCGATTGAAACAATATTCAGGGCTTCTTAGAAAATGTATTGATAACGCAATCAAAATTACGAATGAAAGGCAAATAAGCACATCTAAAAATAAATGTAAAGCTGCATGGTCTTTAATTAAAGAAGAATCAGAAGCTAAAACAACATATGAACTGATTAAATCGTTATGTACAGATAATGGACAAATCACACATAACCCAAAAAAAATTGCAAATACCTTTAATAATTACTGGATAGATCTAACCAACAAGGAAAATAAAAATATAAAGACTACACAAAAAAATATCTGGAGCTGTAGCATGTTTCTTAAACCATATGGATATGACGAAATATATAAGATAATAAAAACTTTAAACAAAACGAATGCGGTAGGTTATGATGAGGTTTCTACAAAAATAATTAAAGAGTGTGCTACGGAACTTACTCCAATAATCACATACCTTATAAATCAATCATTTGAAGAGGGTATATTTCCGGACGCATTAAAAATGGCTATTGTAAAACCGCTCTTCAAAAAAGGAGACAAAAATAAAGTGGATAACTATAGACCCATAACTCTTGTACCCATACTATCTAAAATTTTCGAAACTGCTATGAAAAGACGTGTGTCAGAGTATTTAGATAAAAATAATATTTTGAGGGCTGAACAATATGGTTTTCAAAAGGGTAAATCAACTGTATTGGCATGTTTTAATCTGGTTAAAAATATTATGGACAATATTAATGATAGAAATCGTGTTTCAGTGATATTCTTTGACATGTCTAAGGCATTTGATTTTGTTGCACACTCATTACTTCTAGATAAATTAGAAAATTATGGTATTAGAGGCCCCATTTTAAACTGGTTCAAGAGTTACTTAGCTGATAGGAAACAATTTGTAGAAATTTTATGTGAGGATAAATAAAATCACTTAACTGGTGTCAACTCAGAAGAAAGATATAATCGTTACGGCGTTCCACAAGGAAGTGTATTGGGTCCACTACTCTTTCTTATATATATTAATGACTTACCGAATGTAATAACGAATAAGTGCTTTTTATTTGCCGATGATATTTCTGTAATCTTGACTTCTCCCACACATTCTGATATAAATACGTATTATAATGATATAAACAGCAGTATTACATCAATAACAGACTGGCTTTACTCTAATAACCTTTATGTTAATTTGTCAAAAACGAAAATAGTGCAATTCGGGACACATCAAAGTAAAGATACATTATTAAATATAACGCACAATGGAGTTAATATTTCTGAAGAGACGGAAAGTAGGTTCTTGGGAATAACTTTGGATAAATATCTTTCTTGGAAGCCCCATGTAAACAATGTCTGCATTAAAATTAATAAATTTGTGTATGTTTTGCATACTTTAAGGAAAACATCATCACGATGTACAGTTTTATCTGCATATCATGGGTATGTCGCTGCTTCCCTAAGATATGGCATAGTGCTTTGGGGTAATTCACCAGATGCGGGAAAAGCGTTTATTGCACAAAAAAAATGCGTTAGGGCGATACACGGTGTACCTCCGTGGCATTCATGTAAACTATTATTTTCAAAATTGAAATTATTGACACTACCATGTATGTATATTTTTGAATGTGCTAAATTTGTTCGGAACAATTCAGAATTGTTTACAAAAGCCAAGGAAATTTATCCCAGAAACACAAGAAACCCAGATAGAATAGTTTTAAAAAAGACGCCTAAAATTGCAATGTTACAAAAACAGTCTCATTATATGTGTGGCAAAATATATAACAAAATACCGCAAATAATCAAAGACATGAATATAAATTCATTTAAACATAAATTATATGACTGGCTAGTAAACAAAACATTTTACAGTATCAACGAATTCTTTGATTATAAAATAAATTGAAACATTACATAATAATAATAAAAATGACTATTCCAAAATCTTATGTGACCTAGATTTGTTAACAAAATACCAAGTACCTGAGAACAAATGTGATATAATTGACTTTTATTTAATAATATTAAATTAATTTACAATTTATATGTATTGACACGACATGATTTAATTGATTGATATGGTACATATTATGTAAAAATAAATTATAGGTAATATATATACATTTAAAGGAATAATAATATTGAAAATAATTAAACATTAATAAATAATTTCGTTAAGTGATTGTAAAAATAGATATAGCTATGTTAAAGAAAACGGATTTTTCAAATAATATAAATGTGAAATATTAAATTAATTTACAATTATATTTAATTTTTGCACACCATGAAAATGGTAGAATGTATAGGACATCAACTTATCATTGTAACAACTTTTGTACTACATTCTGGCAAATAAAGATTATTATTATTATTATTATTAACCTTATCGACACATTTTAATGCATATCTCTTATTGTTTGTCTCATTTCATACGTAAACATCGGTTTTTTCCTATTCGAATTTCTGTTATCTCAGTGAAATTGAAACTTTATGAATATTCGTGTTATTTAAAGATGCATTATTTGATCGTGTTATAAATTTGACCTTGTGCGGTTAAGGTAAAAAGTGCAAAAAGTATGCGGGTAAAGTTTTTCGGGTGAATAAAACCTGCCCGTCTAAATTGCAGAGCACCCGGACAAAGAATATAAATTGTGCTTTGAACTTCTGTTTAACGGGAGTGCTTTTAGACATAAACAAAGTCATGCACTTCTGTTGATCGTACAGTTCGTAATGTGTATAATAGTTGAAAAACAAAACAAAACCTTGTGCAAACAACTCGAGTGTTACGATTGGATGGTTTGTTGTATCCAATACGTAACATTGGTGTGTGTTTGTCGAAATATTAAATACAACTCATTCAGCCAATTGTTAAGACCTTGAGTTATATCAATATTGAATTTTATATTGATACATGATCTGGGTACATTGCAGAAGTGTTCGTATTTCTTTAACTCAGTTCTATTGAAACTAATGTGACGAAGCTAAACGTATCAAATTGAATTCTGTGAATTATTAAAATAGTAATTATGACTTACGTTATTTAATTGAAATGGTATTACAGTTGAAAAAATAGATTCATGGATATTTTGATTAAAGTATTTAGTTAAAATTGTAACATTTTTGAAATCTTGTAGTATCTAAGAAAAGATGAAAAAGAGTAATCGCAGTAATATTACAGATTGTAACTAAATCGATATAATTACATACGTAGTTGCACCTCAAAAATAAATATTTTTTTCCCGAATATAAATATTTGACTGTAATATTTTACAGCCATACAATGATAATTATAATATTATTGTGTCGCTCCAAATATAACTAGTAAGATTTTTAAATATTTTTTTAATAAATTGCCTAGGTGCCAACAATGGTGTAGTTTACCCTATTTAAATTAAATTGTAATAAGAATTATTATATGAAGTTAACCTATGTTTTGTTATACACATTAGAATCCATAACAATATAAAAGTAACTTTGTAAGTTCTTTTATCACGACTTTAGGATTAAATCGATTATAATATAATATACTTTTATTCTAATAAAATGGCAGAGTATTCTCTGGATACGAAACTGTAGTTTATACGAGCGAAAGCATGTTTAAAAAAAACGCGTTAGTAACAGACTTTATTAGACTGGTCTGTGGTCGACTGTGGTTTCTTTGTTAGATTACTGACTGATTATTACACACGAGTATACTTCCAAGGTTTTACACAACTTTTTATGGTCAACACAAAGTCTAAAACACTTCCTTGTATAAAGCACACAACTCGTTTCACAAACATCGATATTCTTAACACTATCGGGTTTTGTGACTAATTTTAAATATCGATGAATTTAAACCATAGTTAAGAATTTGATTTCTTTGTTTATTTTTGATCGAATAAAGGTCAGGATAATCTGTGTCGTGTTAGTGTTGCCATTACGAATACATTGTAGTTCGGTAACTATTATACTAACAAAGGCTTTCATGCTGGGGCCGCACCTACGGTAATGTTAAAATTATTTATGGTGGCCAGATGCCTCTTATTTATAGAATTAAAATTAGTGCCGTTAACGAATAGTCACATCAGTTTATATACATCCATTATTTGTCAATATGCACCTCATCCTCAATTAAAAACAATATCGCATCACAAATAACGCATTACACCGATCGCCACATCTGCGTGAAATGGCTTATAATTATAACATTATCCCAGATGACCATCACCTTTAGCATTATTGATTGACATGAACGGGATTGTCATTAATAAGATTTTAATGATCTTTGACTACATAGTTTCATTTTCGCATAACGTCTTCATTTAAGTCTTTTTTTTTATTTATTTTTATTGCACGTGTTTAACAGACAGGCAGACGGCCCACTTGATGGAAAGCGGTTACAATCGCCTATGGACATTTGCAACACCAAAGTTGCTACAAATGCGCTGCTGCTCTCTTAAGGGAGACTGGAACCTGGTCATTAACGCCGGAACACAACACAAGGTTGTTATGGCGGCATACTCTAGACCAGGGGTGGTCGCCATCCAATCAGACAAATGCCCTACCACCTGGCAAAAAAAAAGTCAAAGTACTACTATACTTTTGATATATTGGTAGTTTCAATTTGAGTTGAACGATAGTGATCTTTGTTGAAATTAAAGTTTTTTTTTTTGGTTATTCACTTATAACCGGTTCCTCCTGTATCTTGCCAGCCGTTTATTTGCCTTACTATCTGTTAAAATTTGACATAAGCTCCTTACAAGTATCGTCAAGATTCAATCAATGGTAAGGCAAGTGAATGTATATTGAATAGTGAGCACAGTAGTTGCAAAATATTAAAATGATAAATTTTGAAAGCGTAGTAAGTTTCGATTATTAGTATAGTTTAATCCATTAACTCTAGGTAAATGAATTTATGATCTTGATTAAGAAGATCCGATACAGTCCCGAGAAAGTAGCGCTTCTAGCAACCTCAAATCGGATAGGCCAATAGCCTCCCTTCGGAAACCTTGATCTCGTATGTACTGGATATTTGGTGACTCATGGACAATGTAACTTGTTTTACACATTTACATGTACATAGCAGATAGCTTTGTATAGTGTCGCTCGCGGCTATGCACGTGCGATTTAAAAATAAAGACGCCTTTAAATGTGTTGATATTATTTCGTTTTTGTTACGTTACGGTTTTTACTAAATTTTAACAAGGGCTTAATAAATTAAACACTGCAATCAGTCTTTTTGAAAGTTTTCTATTAATAAGATTGTTGCATCTGTATTATTTATGAACTAGTGTCTAAATTCGTAACTAAATACTTAATTTTTTGTTCAATCGGGATATGGTATGAAAACATGTAGATTAATGTTTAGTGTATAAAAATTAAGCTGAAATTGCAGTGGGCCGTGACGTTTGCCGCAGGACTAATATATATAAACAGACTAGTACGTACAAGACGGCTTATAGTCCCGTAGACCGATGTAATGCTTGAATTGAAGATACTTACGTCCCAGGGCGGCCCTCTGTCCGCTATGATAATAGCGTAAGAATGATCGTTCACTTGCATCATAATCACCATAATTGTTAATCGGCAAACAAGCATATACATTGGCTACGTTCTATTAGAGACTTACAACGACCGCGATTTTTCCCCTTCCACTTACTTGCCGACGTTACAATGGTAAACCCAAGTGGAACGGTTATTCGACCCACTTTTTGACATGGATCATTGTGAGCGTTGTGTGATCGAAAATAATGACGTCATTAGTGACCTTTTCGCCACGACCACAAAGACCGCGGTCGTCTTGTGGAACGGCGATCGGACCATTTTGAGCGTTGTGAGCTACTAATGGAACGCGCTGATTGTATATTCCCAAGATAAACAATCTACGCTTGTGTTATGGGTAACATGCAATGGACCTTTCTGGGGCCGATCCCAGACACACAGTAAATTACAGTCGTTTATGAGATCTTCCATGCGAGACATCGAACTGATGTGATGGTAACTTTTTTATATAAAAGCAACCATTATGTTGGGATTAAGACGCCAGTGATAGACCATTCAAACACACACTATTGTAATAGCAGACTTGGGGCCCATTTTAGCTGAGCGTATAAAAGTAACCCTATGAAAAGACCTTCGAAAGTTTCACAAACAAGACTATTAAAGACAATAAGTACATGTATTAACATACACTATGTTCTCCTTATGTGAACATTGCTGGGATTTCGCGACGGTTGCCTAAAACTAAATATTACGCGTCTTTCCGACTTTCTCGTCTTTATGGTCGTGGGAAAGAAATATTCTGTTATAATACACGATAACTGTTACTAAACATACTTTATATTACATCAAAAACATTTGACAAATTTTAATATAGTAACGAAACCATTAAAACTTTCATAATTATCATCAATATTTGATCTATAAAAGGTAGGGGTAAAATAGGATGCTGATTTCATTTTGTGATATAAGATATAATCTATAAATATACTGGCGGAGATAAAAACTACATCAATTTGCAACATGATTTCTAAACAAAATCTAAGTAACGAACATACCAAATTTTCGCTTTATTTAAAGAATATAAATAGAAACTGATGCTTTATCATACTGGAGGATAATGGTTTTGCGTGAAAAAAAGTTTTTTTGTTTTTAATGAAACGATAGGTGTGACTTTCTAGTTCGAGAGCTAGTGAACAATTTATGGTAACTTCTTGAGGCAGTATGGGAATTTTTATAATAGCCCTTGAAAGACCCCTAAGTAAGAAAATCGAGGTTGGTTGAAGGGTAACGGCTCCTTACCAATCCTTGAATTTTTAAAACGGGATTTTTTTTAATAAAAAATGTTTTTGAGGCATTTTGAAATTGTTGTATCTTTAAGTTACATATTTAAGGAATTAAAAATATATTTTTTTACCAGTTTTAAATGTTTACCAGACTTTTACAAAACGGTTTGTTATACAAATTCAGATACTTCCTGTTTAAGAAAATTTAAAGGTTGATTAGGGCCCGCTACCTTCTTATTTAGGGGTCTTTCAAGGAATATTTTAAACATTTATACACTGCCTCAAGAGCCTACCCTGAATTGTTCACCAACTCTCCTACTATTCTCTCATACTGGACCGACTCTGTCGGTTTACCCGAGGCAATAAAAAATTCAAGTAAATAAATTTCGCCGTAGTACATTTTGTAAAAACATTAACTTGAATGTTGTTTGTATTTTAATGCAGTTTTGTGTATATTAGTGTAGGTGAAAGAATGTACTGCAATTTTAGCTAAATTTGTAGTCGCGTTTTCTATATAAGTATTGTGAGAGAGCAATTTATTGATGATATCAATTTATAAAATTTCCACAGATTAGTGGGTTTCACATGTTGGTAATGTCAATGTGTAGATTTCCACAACGATGTTCTCCTGTGCAGTTACAGAAAAGCTGCCTAACCGATCCATGGTCTCTGGTCAAGATTCGATTATTAGAATAAGATGCGGTCGCCTTAACCATTAATCCACATCCTTTGAAAACCGTTTGCCCCTACAAAGGTTTAATGGTCTACAAAATATGTATGTTATATTGAAAATCGAAATGCTTATCAAAAAGTTATTTTCCAGTTTATCACTGAAATATTCACAAATATTGGTAAAAAAAATTTAATATCAGGCAAGTGGAACCCTGTCATTGTAAAATTCAATGGTTTGTGGCCATATTCCTTCAAGTGGTCCGTCTACTCATTTGCTAAACTTTCATAAAAATAACATGCAAATACGAGCATAACATTTGAATTTTATTGTTCATACGAATCACCGTGCAATCAGTTGTAGCGATCTTCTATAAAATTCCAGTTTTGTGTCTTATTTATAAGACGTTAAGGTTGATTCTAAAGTGTGGACTGAGTTAGTATGTTACTTGTAAATAATTTAAGTTGCGGTTACCGTATATGGGTGAGTCGGGTTGGTTTTTACATAACGAAAGTGGTGTCATGTTAATTTATATGCATTCCTTTTCTCCATTTCTCAATATTCATTAAAAAGTCACAATAGACCGTGATTGAAGACATTAATTTTAATGAATTGAATTTAAAGTTATAACTCTGTTTACATTTTATTTATTAAAATATTATCGGTTTAGTTAAGATAGGTGACTGCACGTGTAGGATAATAATAAGAATAAATGTTATTGAAGTGGCGGTCAGTGATTTCGAAAGAAATGCGAATTTTAAATAAAAATTGCCATTAATGTTATGCCTAATCATAAATTACTGTTTTCAGATTTTTTATTTGAAAGTTTGTTGAAAAATTTTCAACAATAACATTTTCAAATTGTAAATGTAAAAATATACCGCTTTATTCCGACATATTGACAAAGTCATTTAGAAAAAGTAAAATGTTGAGTGCGTGCAAAATTAAGTTTAGCCTATGCTCTGGTCTGGGTGTCTGGGATGGGCCCCAGAGTAGTCCGTTGTATATTACCCATAACACAAGTGTAACTTGCTTAGTTTGGGGATAATTATACAATATGTGTATTTGTCTGCCGATTATTATTATTATTATTATTTTCCATGTATGATTTTTTGGTTATTGGCTCCGGCGTCCCTTTGTAATAAGTTTTAAAACTTTGACACATTACTGATTTTTAATACAACATATATGAAGACGTCTGTTTTTGGATTAAATCAGATTAAATATAAAATTTCTGTGTAGTTCCACTACGACTATGCAAATGTAGAACCTACCGCATTAAATTAGATTGTCTATAATCATTTTATTCGTGCAGGAACGGAGAAAGAATACAATTTCCTGCGGCCTGGCGGCCTGTCGTAAGAGGCGACTAAACAACCCACAGTCAGGTGGTAGGGTATTTGCTCGACTGGATGGCGACAACCTCTGGTCTAGAGTATGCCGCCAAGGTTGTTACCTTGTGTTGTGTTCCGGCATTAGTGACCAGGTTCCAGTCTCCTTTAAGAGAGCAGTAGCGCATTTGTAGCACCTTTGGTGTTGCAAATGTCCATAGGCGATGGTATCCGTTTTCCATCAAGTGGGCCGTCTGCCTGTCTGCTGAACTCCTGCAATAAAAAAAAAACAGCTTAGAATACCTTTGTGTTGTAGTAATTTCATCCCACGTGCTATCGCTGTGCTGTGTGCAATTGCAATAACTTTCACCCAAATAACCTATAAACGATGCACAGACGGTACTGGCTTCTCGCATCTCTGTCTTACCAATACGTCTGCCAATGTTTTCGAGAGAGATAGCGAATGTGTACACACGTGCGGAATCTAGACTTGGTCACGCTTGATTGAGAGAAAGTAAATATGAATTGCCGTCGATTTTAAATACCGTGAGCTGGTTTTAATGATGTTAACTTAGTTGTCTTAATTAGATATGTCGTGGTGGTCTGTGAATGATAGCGTATGTTAAATTGATATCTTTGGCACAGTTTTTATGTGTATTGTTACACATTGTTCGGGATTTACGTAAAAACTACTGGGCCGATTTCTGATATGTGATATTTTAAATCCCGCGGTTTGAAGTTGTTCGGATGCATACAAATTTGCTTATTCCGACACAGTTTCCACTAAAACGATAGCTTATATTCTTTTTTAAATTCTGCGAAACTGTGTCCCGGGAATCTCGCGGGGATTTGAAGTCAAGCGTGGATGAAGTCGGGGGCATATCCTAGTATTCTAATAAAATACAAAATCTGATATTAAATGTTTATTATGCCACTGCTACACCTGGGATTATGTTAGCTTTGTAAATATTGGTTTGTGACATGTGTCCTTTTATATATTTTTTCTTTCCTTATATAGTATCATAGCAACCTTTGTTACCTGTATTTTCATAAAACTCTTCATTAATACATATATAAAGAAGTCTATTTTTTATTTTGAACTGTTAGTGATTGTGTCACGCAGATTTAATCAAGGTTAATGCGTTATTTGAGAATGCGACATTTTTAATGACGTCTGGAACATAGACAGATAACTCACGTATATACATTGACTAATGTAGTTAAACATTAATGGCGTTATTTTTTAATCCTTTAACTAATTCGCATTTGGATACAGTCATTAACACTAACATTAACCCAGATGTAGCAGGGGCATAAACAAAAGCCTTTATGAATTAAAATAATTAATATGCTAATGTCATTCATGTGATGTGAACGTTCACATAATCTTTGTTTTTATGTTCTATTTTTTTTAATTCTTTTGTTTTTTTTTGTTCGCGATTCGCATAAGAATCTTACATGCCAGTGACCTCTTTGCCAGGAAACGGTCGTAATTTAAAGTTTTTGTTTTATATGAGCAGGTAGTCTATAGCTGCGGCATCCAACTCGGAAATAATTGGTCACAAACCTAGGCTTATGAATTTCTATGTAGGCTTTCGGGTGAAATCGGAAACTAAGGGACGGTATAGACGCTTTTACGAGTCTCTGGGTTGATTTTGATGACAAATATGGGATATTTTTCGTCAATGCACGTACTAGGCTGTTTCTGCCAAAAAATCGTCTGTCAAATGTTTAAATTATATTTATTTATAATGTATTTCAATTTTCGCAAAATATGTTTTTTTACTCTAAATCCTATACTTACAAGCAATTGTTTATGTATAACTTTAAATACCACTCCAAGTAATTTAAAAAAACTTCGGTTAAATTTCTCTATTTGACTTTGTCTAATTAATTGTATAAAACAAACGAAGCCAATATTTAAATAATAATGACTAAAATATGAGCATTATGTCTGCAAAAGCATAGAGTAAACTAATAAATAATGACGTCACACTCCGCTGTTCTCATAATACCAACACTTGATGCTAATGTATCAATTTAGAGCAGCATTCGAATGGTTATTAGGGTGGTTACACACTGGGCGGTCGTGACCGACTTGTAACAGGTTCCAGAAGCACGCGCGTCTCGCTCGCGAAAGTAGTTTGCATTTTTTTTTAATTGAACATATTTATTAAAACTGACTCATAACGTTTTTTTTATTTATTAAAGTAATATATTTATAACGGATTTTGGTCGATTATTTTATCAAACGCTTGTAAACAAAATAGTAACCTTTTCGATATCTAGAGGGAAAAGGCGTTCTGGACTCATTTCAGTGCCTGTATGTTTGTCAGGCTCTCTCAGAATAGATCTGTCTGATATTTTTAATTGTTTATGGCTAAGTTTAGTGTTGCGAAAGTATTCTTTGTCATTGAATAGGAAGCCCAGAAGAAAAAATATTGAAATTTAAGATTTAAACAATATCATCAAAATAAATAATTTGCAAAAAATATCAGAACTATCTTTAAAGCTTACTTATCCTAAAAATTCACATTTTTTATACAATGCTATGTATATTTTCTTAGTTTTATAAGTTTTGAAATTAATATGTGTAGTTAATGCTAACAATGGTGCAACACGTCGAGATAACCGATGTGTCAAGTGCCAAGTCGCCATGGACAAGCGTGGGGGGTATACTCTCCGTTCCCCTATAGTGGGAGGCCCAAGCCCAACAGTGGGTCGTTTATGGGCTGTTATTATTATTATTTGAAATGAATATCGACAATCAACAAAAACAGTCTCTAGTTTCAGGTCTTGGGACCAAATAATTTTTCAAGCAATAAGTCTCGCGTAATCCTAATGAATTCCGTAAAGAAAAAATATCGTATTTGTTGTTCTTTTTTTGGTCCCCGGACTTTTCCGACTAAATCACTATATGTATCGGTTAGGTTGTTTATTCAATCAATGTTTGTATTAAGGTTTACAATTAAAGCTGCATGAATAATGAAAATTTTGCCAGGTGGTAGGGCATTTGCCCGACTGGATGGCTACCACCCCTGGTCTAAAGCATGTCGCCATAACAACCTTGAGTTGTGTTCCGGCATCAGTGACCAGGTTCCAGTCTCCCTTAAGACAGCAGCAGCGCGTTTGTAGCACCTTTGGTGTTGCAAATGTCTATAGGCGATGGTAACCGCTTTCCATCAAGTGGGCCATCTGCCTGTCTGCTGAACTCCTGCAAAAAAAAAAAATAATTTGTCCGATCCATATAGTGGTTTAGTCGGAATTTATTTACCAAGTCCAAAAAAAGAAAATGACAAAAATAAAATGATTTTTCTTCTTCATGGTATAAATTACAATGGCGCGATAATTATTGATTGACATTATTGTTTTCGTGAAAAAATTTGGTTCTTTAATTTTTTATTTTTTATTGATACTTGAACAGAATAAGACTTTTAATATCCAATACGGATATTTTGTAGAGAAAGCTTCCATGTTCGATTTGCACGAGAAAAAAATGCCACTTGTCTATTCTATATGCGTTATGGTTTCATGATTCTAATAAAGTGATAATTATTTAGCGTGAAGACGTTATAATAACAAAAAAATATATATATATTATAATAGTATGTCAGAAACAGTTATTTTTAAGTGATTACAATATAAATATTCACACATAAAACATTTTATTGTTATCTTAAACGACTATCTGAAAATTTAACAAGAACGTTGACATTCTATTGTTTCAAATGGAAATATTAAATACATACGAATTTCGTATTAAACTTATCTGCATTTTATTAATAAAACTACTTTTTTGGATATTTTTTATGGAACTAACAAGGTCGAAGTGATCCTCGCATCATAATTTAAGAATTAATTCGTTGTCTATTTCATGTTCTTCATATCTATCAAGATAAATATTACGTATCATACATTTGTTCAGAAATAATCGATTCACTTGACGTATCAAGTGAGACATATGTCGCTTTGTGTATAGGACCCTTTATACAACGCAAAGACAATTGGCTGCAATTGAGTATAGCAGTTGCTGATTTAGAGGGAATGTTCACTCCTTAATGTAACAATACTCATTTACTCAATATTATACAATTCACACGTTGATATTCTTGATACGTCATGCTTTTCAAAAAGTATTGACACGAATAGGTTGGTTTATTGGTGTATTTGTGTGCCCCGAAATTTGATTTGTGAGGGATTATTCTTTTAACTAGACTATACATTTTATCTTTAAAATAGTCTTTTAAAATACTTTTATTATATACTAATACAAAAATAAACTTACAGACTAAAACTATGTACATCTAGTCATGCACAAAGGGCGCAAAGTAATCGCCGTTTTATTGATTACAAAGGATCCCCACTTGAATCAGTTTCCAAAAAGAGAAGTAAGATTCCGGGTTTTACATATTCTAACTCAAACTACTTCTGGAATCTTCTTTAGTAAAGTATCCAGTTATTAAAATAGAAAACTATATGCTTTATTAAAAAGTAAACATTGGAATCATTATAGAGTTAGTAAAATCATAATTCATTGCATTTTTTTTTAAACCTGTCAATATTATTTATCTATCACATTGTGGCTTTTATGTCCGCGACATAGCACATACACTGCAAGAAAGTAGCTTAAGTTGGTATGGCCAGATTTTAAGAAAACTGGCTAATTATGTGAGGAAAAATTGCTTTACAATGTAGTCGCCTTTTGTTACTGTTCTTAGGGTTAGTTTGAAAAGGTTCTTTCTTTATGTGGTATCACGTTGATAGTTGTAGAATGGAGAAGAAAAAGTAGGAAAGAGGATCGTAGATTCTGAAACGGGAATTTGGATACGAATGGGAATTAACACTGGTATAATTATGTTGAGTAAAATGCATTTTTATTTTTAAATCATAGCAATTAGTGTAGTGTAATTCTATTTTTAAATAAAAAGCAGTAGTTCTTCATTGTCATAGGGATGTATAAAGTCAAACATAAATTGGTAGCATCCACCATCCAGAAATACAAATAGCTGATCTAAGCTTAGTGTACGATTTACGAGTGTGTTTGCAAGCTAACTGTTCAATTCCCGTGCATTTATCATCCGCGAAAAATGTTTAACAGCAAAACGTATGTAATTCTTTTTTTTTGTTTTTGATTGTCAGCTTACAAAACCCCATCTTCATCTATTAATTTTATTTGATTACTAGCTTCTACCCGCTACTTCGTCCGCGTGGAATAGTTAAAAAAAAGTAAGTTAAAAAGCCCTCCGATTTTGAAACATTCTTCATTGGTGCTCCGCTCCTATTGGTCATAGCGTGATGATATATAGACTTCCTCGATAAATGGGCTATCTAACACTGAAATAATTTTTCAAATCAGACCAGTAGTTCCTGAGTGAGATTAGCGCGTTCAAGCAAACAAACTCTTCAGCTTTATATATTAGTATAAGATAAGATTTCACATGTACTACATGAATCAAGTTATGTCTATTATTATTGTAGCTTTTCTTTTTATAGTTACTATTATTTTAGCTGTTAGTCCCCCAAATAAAATAAATAAAATTATATATGTTTATTTTTTTCTCCAATAACTTTAAAAATTACATTATGTATATTTATACAGAAATTATATTCTCCCATTAACATAAATATAAGTAAGTACATAATATATAATATAATAACCATATAATAACCATAAACAAAATTAAAATTAAATAATTAAAATTAATAAGTTGGCGGTAGGCTAAATAAAACTTTAACAATACTCGTTGACACTTGACATCTTTGTCTTCCGTGATCACGGCCACTGAAAAGTGGCCGAAACGTCGGAAAAACCAAAAATCAAATAAAATTACCGCGCTTAAAACCGTTAAAACGTAGTTTTAATATTTAATAAGTAAGTACGTTAAAAAGGGAATAATAAGGGAAATGAGTTCCAAATATTCATATTACCGTTGGAACGTTTCAATTCGCGGCAAATCGATAGACTGTCAGATTTCAGACGCATCGATATGACGGTACCGTAATCGTAAACCGGAGAAGACTTACTGTCCCCGCGGGAATTAGGGGGGAATGGAGCGGAACGAAGGAGGCTAGGGGGAGAGGAATGAATCCGCCGGGTATCGGGAAATTGACAAAGTAAAACGTTACATCTACTGGTACATTAGATTATATTTAGGCGGGCGGCACTCGCAGCGATGCTTAATCAACTGAAAAGTCAAAGAAAATTATTATCATTCTCATTTGTGTTTCGTTTTCCTTTGGCTTTGAAATTAATGTAATACTTGGCAATGACGTATATTACTGTCAATAATAGACTCACTATTTTAGCTATATAAAATTACTCCCTACCTTAATTAATAAATAACATTACTTGAATAGCGCTAAAAATATGTTTTTCATATAATAAATGTCTAAGTTATGCTAGACTATTTTGTTCTTCCTTGTTTTTTTATAATTTAGATTACAAATTACCAAATTACCTTGCCTTCATATATAAGAACATTATGAGTTATTATGATTACACTTTGTTACCTTGGCATTTTTCGGTAATATCAAATAGGCAGTAAAATTACGTTACACACATTGCTCACTTTGCGTATAAACCTACTTGGGTATATCACAGTATAGTATAGTTAGAGATATAGTATTATCAGAGGTATAACATATTTTTCATGTACATATTTTTGAATAAAATTTCAATATAAATGTATTTTTTTATGATTTGCAAGTAAAAAATAATGTCGACGTTACGTTTACTGACTTTTGACCCAAATTTTAAAACCACTTTGCATTTTTGGTTGCTATTAAGTGTTTAAAGACAAAATAAATAATTAGTACTTAATACTATTATATATTAGGAGCTCGCAATAATCTTTGTTATGTATATATAACAGTTGCGACGTATATCGCAAGCCTAAATAGTAGTGATGTAACAACCTTCACCTTGTCGTAGACCTTGAAATGGTTTTTTACATTTCAAGATCGTGTTGCCAGATTCTAAAGTTGTAAAACTGGACTCAACGGAAAGAGTCGTCCATATTAGGTACAGGATGATATTAAGGTTGCAAAAAATGCTGTAGGTACTTCAGTTTCTGAGAAATAGTTACTATAACAAGTAAAATAAGTGTAAACGTGGAATTACAGACAGGTTTGTCTGTGATATATATACATACCTATGTATCTTCTAATTCAATAAAAAATTATAACGAAACAGCCAATGACATGTCAATAATCAAAACAAAAAATAAAACTAATATAATATAATAGACGTTACTAAAATATTCTTAGTTCAAAATATTAACGGTGTTATCCGTATTTAGTTAGAATAAGTTTGTAGGCTTCTTTAAGAACCTTAAACAAGCTTACAAACTTACTCCGACTCAATATGAATTCGACCAGAAGTTTCGAATAAGAACATAGTTTAAAAAGAATCGGTGAGTTTCATTATCTCTTCTTTTATGGCAATCCCATTTAAAGAGGATATGTAATATCATGATTATATAGACGATTAACATCGTATTTAGAAGTGTGTGAACTTGTAATTTGTATTTGCGTCTGTGAAAATGAGGTAAATTTTATAATAATAATATAATAGTATTTATAGTACAACATAGCTAATTATATTATTACTACACCTGACGTAAGAGAACATGTCTGTGGTATAAGAAAGTCTGTGTAAATAGACACATTTAACGTCCTTTGACTGCTATTTTGGAAAAATTACACCACCATAATTTAACGAAGAACTTAACAGTCCTTTCGGGAGAGTTCAGTCGGAAAACTATAACATGATAGATTGTATTATATATGTTACAATTTGATACGTGGTGGTTTTGAATTTGGAATCTGCACAACTTTTCATATACATAAGTATGTATGTATGTGTAGCAAAGGAGCGACTGTTCTAACATATACTAATGTTTGCTGTAACTCTCAAAATACCTTTTGGAATTGGAAATTAAAATTGATTTACTTGTCAGAAATATGGAGATAAAAGATGTGGTTACAAGTGAAATATGCTCGGTACATGTTTCGCCTTGGAAATGCATACAAAATGTGTATACTGAAAATAACGTACATAATATTTATGAATTCAAGATAACAATTTCATATCTCTAGATATCATTGTATATAGTTATAATACGAAATTGGATTACAATGTATTCATTATACTAGGCCATGCCCGCGAGTTTGTCCACGCTTGACTTGAAATTCCCGCGCGATTCCCGGGAAATAATGTACCGCAGCATTTAAAGAAGAATGTATGCTATCGTTTTAGTGGAAACTGTCGGAATAAGATAATGTTTACGCACCCGAACAACTACAAACCACTCCCGGAAAAAATCCCGCAGGATTGGCGGGATAAAAAATCACATATTATTACATAAAATTTGCTAGCGAACACTGAATAAATCACATTGGAATTAGTTTTTTTTTTAATTGGGCCTTTTAAATAATTCCCAGAAAATTTTCCGCGGAATTCGCAGGATAAAAAGTAGCGCAGAGTTTAAGTCTAAGAATTAGGTGTCGATGAGCGAAAACCGCATCGAAATCGGCCAATTAGATTTTACGTCTATGCCAGTTGTTTTTTTTAATTAGCTTCAATGTACAGATTCGGTGTAGAATTTTATAATATTATAGATTTTAAATACACAGTATCGCTCTACACACTGTCACTGACAGTTAGATTTCGTGTAGAAACGGTTAATCGATAAGCGTAGGTATTTTACGGACCAAATTAAAATTTCAACCTTTGATATAATTTAATTACTTTGCAGTGAATAGTATGCAAATGGTTCTCTATTAAATCGATAAACTTAAATTTGCTTGTTTTTGTCATTTTAAATATGATTCCGGTTCTTTGTGAATAAAGCCACAATTCCATCGGTTCAATATGGTGTTATTAAGTACATATTTCACAATGTAAAAAAATTACTGCAGATCCAAGACCGTAGGGTAAAAACCTTAGTAGAAAAATAGGAAAACTGTATTTAGTTGTGCCGCTTTCAAAAAACAAAAAAACTGCTCGCTTAGGTAGCTAAATAAAAAAGCGCTGTCATCGCTTCATAATATTCTATACTCGGTAAAGTGTAGTTTAAAAATATCCCGCAAGCGATACACGTCTGCTGAACAAGATTAGAGCAAAAAGCCGGCCAGCTAACGTGGCCGGTGCATAATGGGCGCATGTACAATGTAGACATAGATGGCCAGTACTTGATAAACTCGATTATACAACGTGCCGAAAAAGATTCTCGGCAAAATTGCATTACTTGGAAATGAGAATGCTCGATTGCGAAATTTAAAAATATGTCTCAGGTAGATATAGCGTCGATTTTTCCACCGTCAGATAAAAATTATTCGTTGAATAAAATACAATATGAATAAATTAAAAATTACAGTTAGCTATTTCACTTTTACATTAAGCCATGTTATAATTTATTCGAGGGTTAACTTTCATCTGATGGTTGAAAAATCGGCCCTTAGATAAAAATGTGTCATTTTGATTATTATTAAAGAGGACGAAATCTTAATCTTCTACATTTAAATCAAGTTCTGATAAAGGAGCCATCCATAAATTACGTCACATGTAGGGTAGGGAGGGAGGACATTTTATTAAGAATCCCGCGGAGTTAAAAAATATCACACATTTTATTACATAATATTTGCTATCGATATGTAAATAATCACATTAGAATTCGAATTTATTTTTTAACCTGGCCATTTTAAATAATTCCCAGAAAATTTTTCACAGGGTTCCCAAGGTTAAGCGCAGATTTTAAGTCGTAAGATTTTGCTGTCGATCAGCGAAAACCTCATCGAAATCGGCCCAGTACTTTTTAATGATGAATCCCGAACAAACAGACAAACCGATAAGAAACCTAAAAAAAATTGCATCGTTCTCCAACGTTTATAAAGCTCCAGATGTTTTTTTTAGAACCCGATTGCAGCGCCACCTACCGCGTCCAAATGTAAGCTATCCCATCTTTCAAGTCGGATCAAACTGCACACGGTGTGCAAATTTGATTAAAATCGGTCAAGTAGTTCAGGAGTCCAACGCGGACAAACAACGTAACACGTAATTTATATATATTAAGATAGATAATGCTGTATTATCTCACGGGTTAAAAAATGTTTCCATGACGTAATTAGGCAATTAAGGTTACGTTACAAATTTTCAGTTACAATTATTTATTACATCTTCGTTGTATACAGTAAATTAGAAGGGGTCTCAATCAGTTCACATGGTCCTATGTTATTTACCGAATAAATTTTAAAGTGCCACGATAAGACTGATGCAACGACCTCCTTAATGGAAAACATTACGTTTCTTACAATATCTTTCTTTGTCATTATGTTGTAGGAAGAAGGCAGAAAAGTGGTGATAATTTTAAACTGAGTATTCTAATAAAACTACGTTTTAACGGTTTTAAACGCGGTAATTTTATTTGATTTTGGTTTTTCCGACGTAGTAAATTAGATTAGGCTCCCATAGATTAAATAATAACCATAAACAAAATTAAAAATTAAATAATTAAAATTAATAAGTTGGCGGTAGGCTAAATAAAACTTTAACAATACTCGTTGACACTTGACATCTTTGTCTTCCGTGATCACGGCCACTGAAAAGTGGCCGAAACGTCGGAAAAACCAAAATCAAATAAAATTACCGCGCTTAAAACCGTTAAAACGTAGTTTTATTATGTATACAAGTCGCGAAAACTTAAGAAAATATTATCTGAGTATTCTAATAGAAATTTATAGGGTAATACGGTCACATACCTTACTCACACCGATGCATGAGAACAGGATTCCAAAACGTATATTTAGTATAGAATAACTAGGCAGGTAATATTTAATTTATCAATAATTAAGGTATTTTCAAGCGGCTTCGCCAATATATAGAGACGTTCTCACTAATTTGAAACATTTTTTACTTAATGTAAATTTGGTATGAATGTTCACAGTAAAAATTCTATATCTTTCCACCATAACTTCTATTGTACATATATATTTTTGCAACTAGTGCTAATGATCGGTGTGATTTCACATTCAAATTAGAACACATTATCACATATGAGTTGGAACGGAAAGCTATTATCTCCTTCCTGATATTCGCGAAGCAATAATTTACGTACCCAGTGGAATATTACTGGGAACGGGAGTAACTCCAACAAACTATGAAATGGAAGGTTTCCGATATCGAATAAATTTGATTCAGAATAAAAGCTGCTGAGGGGAGTTCTTGATAACGTTTACGTGTCTGGAAATGTTATCATGTCTTCTTTACTTTCGCTTTATTTTAAGGAGACATAAGTCTTGTCAAAAAATCAGCTCTGCTTATCTGATTTATATTTCCATAATAAAGGATGTGATTTGTGCCTTTTATATGTATTTGTCTGCAAGTATGCCTACGTGTGCTATAAAGTACGTAAGCCCATTGCGAAGGTGGCGGATTGTTCGGTCGGCATTACTTTATTTATTCATCCCTGTCGTGCCGGTCGAGATCGTTGCCGGCAAAATATCACCTAAGCTAAGCCCGCCCAGAATATTCTATGCGCTTGAATAATGTCTACTCTTCCATAAATAATGCATTTGCATACATTCTAATATTGCAACAGGCAATGTTCTTGTCCCGTACGAATCGCAAACACAAAGCCACCTTTAGCATTTTTCATACAGCACGACAATAAGGAAACAGTGAAATGAAAAAGGAATGCAGTGATGGAATATTTAACCAGTGCCAGTGCTTTGAGAACAGTGAAAATGTTAGTGTTGTCAAATATATTCCGGGCGAGTCATCCACAAAATCAATTAGGGCCAAGAGAGTTGAACGCTCTGCCGGCAGAGAAAAGTGCGAGACAAATGGGTAATTCGAAGATAGTGTCCCAAAATTCGTTGAGAATAAAACAGCGAACAAAAACACGCGATAATATCAACGTGACAACCGAAATGGATGCTGTTGATACAAAAACGGTGGGACGTGAAACACGCCTTTCTAATAGCGTCGATGCTATAGTTACGTGCAACGATACCAAAAGTAAAGTGATATGTAGTGCCAAAGGTTTATTAGAGACTAATTTAGATGACTTGTTCAACGATGTGCAAAAGTTGGACGGTTGGAGTGTCGAGCCAAAGAGTTTAGGTGCCAGTGAACCCACTTTGTCTTATAATTGTGAGAATGTCAAGCGAAAATCTCTCGTGTCAGAGGATGACAGTGATGATGATACAGCTAGTGACAGTGATTGTACAGATGAAGTAATGCGAGAGCAGAGGATATGTATGGGCGCGAGGCGTTTCGGACATATGCTGCGACGGGTCATATCCAGAAATGGTAAGCCTAATATATCTTCAGCACATTTGACTGCAGTTTTTGAAGCAATTTTCGAAACAGGTTTGCCTATGAATTTGGATATTTAAAATAAATTGTCACTCTATCTCTATTAACTTTTAAGACCGTTACTTGTAAATTAACACAAGTTTCTAAAAATTAAGATTGTGCCCGATAAACACCGTTTTTTAGCTTTTAAACGGAAACTGCAGTTGTCATTTAAGCATAGTCATTTACATTTATAGCATTAGTCTAAATATATAAACATAGCAGGATGTAATAAAGATTAGAATGTGCAAGGTACGTTGTCTGTCATTTCGTTTTAATCTTATATATTTTTGCCACCTTTAAAATGACATTAAATTCTTTTTATGACCCGTTTGAGCTAGCACATATTTCTTTACTAGAATCGAGTCCAGTGATTCCGTTGTAAATGAACAAAAAAAAAAAGAAAACAGAATTAGTACTTTTATTTCTTGGTAAGTGACTAATATCACCCAAGGATATCGCCATTGATCAACTTCCAGAAGTTGTTTGTATAAAAACTGTTGAACTTTGAGAGAATTAAAGAATAATAAAATATACAGAGTGAATTTTTCAAATGGGCCTTCAGGGCTAAATCCTAAATTATGCTAAATACTGAAAAACATTAAAAGGATTCTCGAGGCCGATTCCGACGGAAATTAAAGTGATATCATTAGATTTCTGAAAATTCAGTTACTCTTGACAGGAATCGAAGCAGCTGATTTGAAAAAATAAATAAAACCTGTATTATTACATCAAATCATAGTGTAGCTTGTAAGGATCAATTTCAGTAAAGGAATGTCAAACGGTAAACCAAAGGAAAGGGTTGTTTTTGAACAAAATGATCTATTTTCAATACATTAATGAAATCGCACTTCATTTTATTCTATATGGAAATTATAATAATTATTCTATTTTTAATAGGCATCTATAAATTGATATTCGAAATGCACGTTATTTTACCCCAGTCAATCAAATCAGTCAACGGGTAAACATTGATTGCGTTCAAATGAGGTGCGGTCAAATCACCGGCGCAATTTGATGTTTAATTAATCTATGGAAAACAGAACATAAGTTACACTATGATTTGATATAACAACATAGGGATGTGTTTGTTTTCAAAATCAGCCGTCTCGATTCCTGATAAGGGTAATTGATTTTTCAAAAATTTATACCACTTTAGTTTTCGTGAAAATCGGCATCGAGAGCGAGTGTTTTTTGCTATTTTTTTTATTGCATGAGTTCAGCAGACAGGCAAACGGCCCACTTGATGGAAAGCCGTTACCATCGCCTATGGACATTTACAACATCAAAAGTGCTACAAATGCGCTGCTGCTCTCTTAAGGGAGACTGCAACCTGGTCACTAATGCCGAAACACAATTCACGGTTGTTATGGCGGCATACTCTAGACCAGGGGTGGTAGCCATCCAGTCGGGCAAATGCCCTACCCACCTGGCTGTGGGTTGTTTTGTTGCCTATTACGACAAGCCGCCCGGCCGCAGGAAATTGTATTCTTTCTCCGTTCCTGCACGGATAAAAACTAGTTAGCATAGTTTAAGATGTGGCCATGAAGGCCCACTTGAAAAAATCACTTCATATATAAAATATACAGGTATAAAGTAGAAGTTATTATTTTGTCTTTAAATTATGGCAGTGAAATAGAAAACGGAGGAGGTTAGGGTGGCGGTAGCCCCAAGCATGCTATCAGAATTTCAACAACACTTTACTCTAATGCAAGCAACTAAGTTATCCATATCGATTTACACCACGGAAAATATAGAAGCAATTAAAGAAAAGAGCTTCCAAAGAAATGAGTTAATAAAAGTTCCGCAAAATAAGTCAATAATATCGATAGTAATAATGGAGTTTAAAAACACCAAATGCTACTTTTGGTGATTAATAACAGTAATCTAAAGTGAAAAACTACACTGCATAAACGCAGCTATTATGCGCCATTTCCGTATTTTTGAAATGATATTACCACGGTAATATTAGGTAAAAGCGATGTTAAAATAGGGTTGTCAACAACTATATGAAATCATTTTTATCAGCTTATGAGAAAAATAAATAGGTGCTTGAATATTATACTAAAAAGCGTAGAAACTCGAAGTAAATGTAATCATTATCAACATTTTCAAAACAATAATTTGCATACGTATGTTAAATAAACACTTAATTATTGCTGAAATTCAAATTGCGCCATACAATTGCTGTACAATTTTATCTATACTTTGTTAAAGTAAATATTTTTCTTTCTTTCTTTCTGAACATTTGACGTTTCTTACACAAAACAAGAAACTTTTTTAAATCACTTGAAAAGAGAAGGTTCTCTCACTTTGTCTATACATTTAGTTTTATTTAATTTTGTGCTTTTCTGGAAATCGGTTGTGTTTTTCTAAAACGTTGAAAATGTTATAGTCATTATTTTTTTTTTTTTTTTTTTTTTTTAGTTTTCAGTAGTGATCACAGAAGACAAACGTATCGAGTGTCGTCGTGTAGTTATTATATGTACTAGTCGCGAAAACTTGAGAAAATAGCATTAAAGATGTTCTGTAGTAAATATTTTCGATTTGATTTTCGTTATTGCCAACCCTAAGAGTTTGCAGGTAAAATGTAACTATGCTGCGTGTTCACGGCGGCCAGTATAAACTTGCACGTTGTAGTCTGTACAACTAATGAGTTTTGAATTTTGCAACCAACAAACTAAATACGAGTATTTATTAGGAAGGTTTAAAATGATTTTGGAAGCAGGTGTCATTAAAATCATACCCATCTAGTCAATTATTTTATAGTTATTTGAATGTACGCCAGACAATATCATATTTCATTATCATATGCAAGGCACGAGTAGTGACAGTTTTTAAGAATATATTTTATAAACTATGTGATACACAGATCATGCAAATAAAATTAATCGAAATACAAATAATTTAAAACAAACAAACAACTTCTAGGAAGATACAAAAGTGATTAAAAAAGTTTTTTGTCTACAACAGTTTAATAATACATAATGACGTTCTACTATTGATACTTCCTAACTCAATTTACCCGAATTTTATATTAGCCATAAAAATATCTTTTATAGTAACACTACGTATTAACGGGTTTAAGCGCAGTATTTTATTTGATTTTTATTCCTCTTAGATTAGGCTCCCATAGGGTAAATAATTAAAATGAACAAGTTGACGGTAGGCTAAATAAAAACTTTAGCATTACCCATTAACATCTTTGTCTTTCCTGATCACAGCTACTGAAAAGTGGCCGAAAGGTCGGAAGTACTAGTCGCGAAAATTTAGTAAAATACCGTATCTTTTATCTTTGATACAAATGCAAATATTGTAAACAAAAACATCATTATCATTCCGTTGGTTTACTAATATAAACAGAAGTATTGCTAACTATAAATAGGAGAATTATAACATTTTTATATTCTGTGAGATTGAATAAAAATTCGATTTCTCTGAAGAATCAGGCCCTGTAAACAAGTGGCATTAGCATTAAACGAATAAAATAGAAAATGTCAAGTGTATTCCGCCATAACAACCTTGAATTGTGTCCTGGCATCAGTGAGCAGGCTCCTCCAGTCTCCCTTAAGAGAGCAGCAGCGCATTTGTAGCATCTTGCTTATTTTCATAGGTAATGGTAACCGCTTTCCATCAAGTGGGCCGTTTACCTGTCTGCTGAACTCCTGCAGTAAAAAAAATTGTACGGTAATGCATACATTTTCATTCTGTTCGCTTAGCGCTAATGCTACTTGTCAACAAATATAAGATAGATCTTGATAGTTACCTTGAATATGCCGTTTACATAGTTCTAAAAAGTAAAGTAAAATCTAAACTCATTTTGCTTGCCACTTTGGGGACGCTCATAAATTACGACACACATGGGGGGGTGGCGAAGTGTGACATTGTGTGACAAGGGGTGGGAGGGATCTTCAATTTCGTGTCGTCACATTTCAAAGTCTAATAAATTTAAGCTTATTATGGAATTGCTGTTTTAATTTAATAATTTCTTAATGTAAAATTGCAAAAGATGCGATGTCACACTAGGGAGGAAGGAGTCTCGTGATTGTGAATAGCTGTGACAAGGACGGGGCAGTGGTCAAAAAATCATGAAATGCGTGTTACGTAATTTGTGGATAGCCCTTTACATCATATACCTCCAAATCGGTAAAAGTAACATCGCGGTAATCAAATTAAAGTATTACACACACAGAGCGCCATTAGGACTGAACAAGACGACACAGTCGCGTGGAAGCGTACAAAGATGAAATCACCATCGCGTAACAAAGATTTTACGATGGCCACCTCAATCAGAGCGCGGGAAACAATTTTCTACAATTGAAAACAAATAGTGATTGTCGTGGCCAAGTCGATTCACTAAGTTTTCTTTTGTGTTCTATGTTTTTTAGTATGATTTTTTGCTTAGAGTTTTTAAGGGGTGTAGTTTTATCATTTCGAATTACAGCGTGGTGGGGTAAATATATTGCCTCATCTCTTTTACTTACAAGTCATTAATAACTTCATGATTTGAGCCGTATTTGTGCGATTTCTCTAGATCGTCCATATTTACATGCTGGTTTTTCTTCACGAAAAGGTAATTTCACAACATATCTGCCGTATCTGGAATTTGAAGGGTGAGATTTGGGCGTTCATTAATAATGTGACAATTACGTATCAGTCAATACACGCAACAATAACAAAGTGTTGTAGAGGTGACAAATCACCTCAACGAAACTTTAAAAACTGTTGAAGCAGTGCGTGATGTCTCGATAGGATTATGTAAGTTTTGCACGTCCAAAATGGTAAGGCATTATCGCTAAACTATAATTTGTTACTGTAAGATCTAATTATGAAATAAAAAACATATATTTTAGGAATTAAACCCACATTATTGGAATAAAACGTAAGTGCCTTAGCCATTAAGCAGCCACAACTATTAGTTATAGATACAACTTGAGTTCATACAGAAATCTCATAATAAGTACTTCGTTTTTCCCGAACTTTTCATTTTCTAGGTAAATTTTTCGTTATTTTCTTTAATTAAAAACGTTTAATGAATTATTACAAATGATGATTGATGGCCGGTTCCTATATCTTACTATTCATTCAGTTGCCCTATCATCGGTTGAATTTTGACATTACTTGTATGGAGCTTATTTCAAATTTTAACCGATAGTAAAGCAAATGAACGGCGGTAATGTATAGGAACTTAACATATATTATGATTATGATTGAAATAAATTATTATTATTTATTTGTTTCATTCAATTACAATGTTATAACAGTCTTACAACTTCAGTGACAATGTAAGCACCTTATCCTTAGCTAGCATATTGTATTAGTAAATACACTTCAATGCACTTTGGTTGAATTCCCCTAAGGGTCACGTGAGAATATCAAGTGAGAGTAACAAGTGCTTGTAGAAGCACAATAGTCATACTGGCCAGTACTGCAAACAACTTGTTTTGTCTACCGCGGGTATAGTTGTCCAGTATATAATAGATGTTTATACTCCTCAAAATGCTGGAATTAGATATCAAACCCCGTAACAATTTTAATAACAAACTGCTTTATTAATTATTATGATATTAATACGTGTAGCAAAAACTTTGTACCCCTTTTCACGAAAATTGCGCGGACGAAGGACTATGAAATTTCGCACACTTATAGTTTATATAGAGGAGGAGTGCAGAATGCTATTATTTTTTAAATTAGGCATAAAATACATTAAATCAATAAAAAAAAAACAATACACACACTACCATTTATTTGACTCACGCACGCATATATACTCTTTAGTTTATTGTTAAAGTCAAATTAACAGTGTAGCCTTGGCGAAATCTGTAATTATAATAACTTATAATTTAAATTAATTATGTTCGAATTTCAACCAGTAGTTATGATTATTACGAAAAATAGTCAAGCAGTTCAGCTGTTCTTAAGTGATAAGGTTACCAACGGACTATATTTAACTTTCATTTATATTGATTAGAAACTAAAGAAATAAATCAAAGACATACAAAACACAGCTGTGACAAAATTGATTGATTATATTATGCACTGACCTACATTCGCATTAACACATGTACGCCATGCGTGACCGCACAACAAACGGTCATAAGTGCCCCTTTGTGGACACGCCCCCGCTGACGATTCAGTCCACCGACCGAATTGAACACGCTCACGCTTGTGGCAAGGTGTGTCGCGGCGTAATCAGCGTGTACGAGCCTTTATGAAAGCGGAACTAATGATGTGCCGTTTTTTTTTGCGTATCGCGTTATTATGTATAACATGCGATGCATCCGATATAACTATACATGGTAGAGAGTTACGATAGTTGGAAGTCGACTTGCGCTGAGTTTTGCACCCACTTCTAACAACATTTTTTATACACTAAACTTTTAGGACTCCATCGCGATTTCAGCAAAAAGGAATGTATATGAAATCGTCATGTCTGTCTTAGTATATGTTAGAGTCATTTTTATAGAAAACTAGCGGTTTCGGCAGACGGTGTCCTGCCCTGAAAAAATAAAAATCTAGGACCCAATTCCAGCGCCACCTACCGTGTCTAATTGTGAATCTAAACCAACCCCGGACCCACTCAAACACTAATTTTTTTACACCTTGGCTTACACTAAGTTTTAGTAAGGATCCCTACTAAAATAAATACTTAAACTTAAATATAGCCTATATTAATATAGGATAATGTAGCATTCTAATGGTAAAATATTTTTTGAAATCGGTCCGTTAAGTTTATTTGTTACAAACATATACAAATACAAAATTTTTCTCTTTATAAATAGGAATATTTAACATATCGATTAATTATTAAATAAATTATAATGATGCAATTAAATGACTTTTTATTTTAGACTTTTATTTATGGATATTGCCTCCCAGAGACAAACATTGTCTTCCCTCCACTTAATTTTTATACTTAAGTGGAAAATATTCCGAAATATATAATAGTTGGTTGGAACAAAATCCGTTGCGTAGTATTATCATCGTACGTTTAAAATATCGCGATAGACGTAATTGTTAAAGACGTGACGTCATAACTTGTTGTGCCCGCACGAAATCTAGGCGGCTTCGGCTTTTTGTAAGAATAAGATGATAATAAGTATCTTCGTTGAAATGATTATCAACTACACTATTATAATGGACTGAAGTGTATTGTGTATATTGTATTCTGCCTGAGTAGAAAGCATTCCAAAAATATAGGTACACGTCGCATCGAAAAAGTTCCTAGTTTTAGTCGAAATTTCATTATTAATCCGTTCGTAGCAGTTGACATTTGTAGTTTGTAGGATTGTTTTGGTTTTAAATTCGTGTACACCGTTGTTTCCGTTTGTGGGCTTTGCTCCCGATGCTCTTCATTCAGTTTGCGCGGACAGAAATAATCCCTGGCTTGCCGGTGATGACGTTTTTCGAACTATATTGGTGTTTCGTTTTGTTGCCGCCTAGGTTAAAACCAATGTCGAACATCTAACTTCAATGTATAACAAATCTTAAATTTTGTTGTACAGTTTTTTACATTTTTATTTTGTATTTTTAAAGTGTCGTAGTGGAAGAATGGGATATGAGGGACAAATACAAACTTAGGGACGCCTATGTCCAGCACGTATGACTCAAAAAGAAGATATTTTGGCAAATAAAATCGTTGCATCCGTCGGACTGACTGCCCTTGTTACAGTTATTTGATTTATAAATTAATCAGTTTATATATACGAGGAAGATATATTATACTATGTCGCAACATAATGGCAGTAAAACCGTGAAAAACGAACAAATTTGGGTGGTCCTCATTTTATACGTGCTGGAACGGAGAATACAACTTCGTGAGAGGCTACAAAACAACCCACAGTCAGGTGGTAGAGTGTTTGCCTGTCTGGACGACTACCACCCTTGATCTAGTGTATGCCGCCAGAACAACCTTAAGTTGTGTTCCATCATTAGTGGCCAGGTGCCAATCTCTGTTTATAGAGCTGCAGTACATTGGTAACACCTCTGGTGTTATAAATGTCCACAAGCGATGGTAACCGCTTTCCATCAGGCGGGTCGTCTACCGGTCTGTTACATATGTAACTGACATACAAAATCTCTGTACAGTATATATAAGTATGTATCGTTATCAGATTTTATAAAATGTTTGCGACATGTTATAATATTCGTTAATAACTCGTCAATAGACAAGAAAACCTTCGCTTCCAACGTATTATAGCTTAAAAAATACTTTCTTTCCTATGGGGTATTTTTGATTAAATACTTTTTTCTATAGACGTTTTTGACTATTTTTGAAACATAATCAGTTATTGTTATATGCTGCTAATCTAGAGGCTGTTCAGTTTGGTGCGTATTATCATAAATTGATCTCATGGTCGCCGGATATGTATGACTATTCCGATGAACTAGTCTTTGGTTCGTTGCATCCAATTAGTATCGAATGGTATACAAATATTTCACTATTATAAGTGTACACCGCCTCCTGTTCCCCTAATAGGTACACGGCGACCATTCACCGTACGAAACACAAAAGCCAAGTCTGTCGATTGGCCACTCTGGAGATTGGAACCATTTGTATTGAAAGCGAACATCGAGCATTCCCAAATGAGCACTGAACTGTGTACGAATTGTATGCAGTTGACATTTTCAAATGTAGATAGGTAGTATATATATATATATTATTATTATTTTATCTTGCCATGCTTGTAAGGAATTTGTGGAGACATATTGCAGCATAACATTTTAGCACGTCATGTCATTATTATAACTATAACATTATTTTTCTTTCCTTTTATTGTCTTGGTCTTATTGAGTATGCATTGTTTGCTATAACTCCATTAATTCTTCAAAAAGTAATTCTGTAACATACTTCTGTACAAAACTTATAAAAAAAAAATTGAGACATAAATAGAATATGAAATATAAAGAAAAACAATATTTAGCTAGACGTGTTGCTGGGGAGTTTCTTGCCGCTTCTTCTCCTTTACAGCGTCAACACGTTGCGAAGCGGTGTATATAGAATAGGAAGTAATAATTAAATTTTAATTTACATGTATGACCTTCAAAAAGTGTTCTCCATTGGAACTTATTTTGAATAAAAACTTTTGAATTAGAATTTGAAAAATGTGAATATAATTTCATTGTTGTAGTTTCGATACGTAAAGGTGAAGAAGTCCTTTTCTCATTTAATTCCTTCAAAGAATTCTCGCGCTAACAAGAAATATTATTATGGATGTAAAATTTGGCAATATACACATATTTCTTGTGGTAAAAAATACATAGTGTTAAAGGGGAAAAATATCTTTAGACTTAAACGAAAAAGATGGAATTTAGAAGTTATGCAGTATCATCACTGACAAGGACCTTTTTCACGTTTGAAAATGTTTTTTTTTAAATATAGAAGTAATTTTAATTGTAAATTCAAAAGTTATTACAGATTTTTTATATATGCTACCATTTTCATCATTTACATTTTAACTGTTTTTATATATTATCCGGTTTAATCCGGATGGTGTCTTGAGCCTCTCTATTTTAGAGAGTACAAACATAGTATACATAGTATACATACATACGCTTTTTAGCTAAGCCTATCTTTAGTAAACAAGTATTATGGTGTCTACATATACAAGTGCTTTGTGTATAATAGCAGTTTTGTGCCATAGATTGTACTTACGAAAAAGACTTTTTGGTTTAGTCATAGTGTCTCCCACAACATCCGTGGACTCCATTGACTTGATTCGCTTTCGCTCATTGTCTCTCCAGAACAATGACACCGTCAATCGACGTGACTCGTTACTTTTACTCGCGCTAATTGGAGTAAAACTGTATCGACAATATTGAGTCCCTGCTTCATTTAAGTGGAACGAGACCGTTTGTTCTGTTGTGTATGGCCTTGGTTTCAGTCAAGTGTTTATTTTTGTAATGGTACATTATTAAGTTTTTCTTATCTAACTATATAATTAAAAATGAATCGTAGAAATGTATGTACGCGCATAACTCGAGAACGACTTTACCGATTTTTTATGTCTCTTTGAGTGGGGGGTCTCTGGGCGGTTTAGATTAACAATTGGAACCGGTAGGTGGCACTTGGATCGGGCCCTAAATTTTTATTTATTCAGGACAGGACGACGTCTGCCGGGACTTCCAGTAATAAATAATAATAACAGCGCATAATTGTCCCACTGCTGGGCTCGGGCCACCCAATTTATCAGGGAAACGAACAGTATACCTACTACGCTTGTCCAAAGCGGCTTGGCGACTTTGACAGGTCGGTTATCAACGCTGCTTTGACGGAGTCGCGTAGGTATTCCGCATACGTCACTCCACAACTAAGAGGAAGCTTGTCGGCGAGCCTTCGCTTGCCCACCCAAAATAGAAAGGGCCTACTAGAGTCATAACGTCGTCTAAGCTGTTGTCCCATGACATTGCCTTATGGTGATAGAATGAATACGCAAGTGGTTCAGCGAATATACGGAAGTTGCCTTGACTCCCACCACTACACTATGCGGCCCCGAGCAGTGCGATGTGCATAAGTATTTCCACCTCGCAATAAAAAAAGAAATATATTCCTCTAATACAATGCTATTTACCCTTATAAAATGGACAAAAATAAGCTTAATTGGTAATTTCGAATCTAATCAAACGTCTATGTGGGACACCATAATTGGACCTTCATATAAGTAAGGAAGTAATCGAGCCTTTGATGTCGAAATAAATATTAACTCGGATATAAATGTTGGACAATATTATTTCCCTTAAGTGGGTAATTTGAGATATTATTTGAGGTAACGTCACCTACCTACAAAAACATTCATACTAATGTTTTCTTTCTTCTAGGGTTTCTTTTTATTAATTTTTTGCTTTAAGTGCTTTCATATCGTACATTATTGTAGTTCTAAATATTTGTTTCTTTATTTCTTTTTTCTATATGTGAAAATTACATAGGTACTACAGAGACTGAAGATGAAACATAAGGTCTTGCTATTTTATATATTAAAAAATTCAAAGGTTCTAAAGGGCATGATGAACTTCTATTTTGACGCAGATACATAAAGATAGGTACCTACTTATATTTAGATAATTTTGAAAAGATATTTCTTCATTTAACCAGAGGAATGACATGTTTAATGTTCTAAATAACATAACTTGACGAAACTGAAAGAAAGAAAAAAATATTTTTTTCTACCTTTCCTCCTTCTTTCTAGTCTCCCACTACCACTGCTAAGTATTAAAATCTATCAATACTTGACAAGGGTCGCCTGGAAGAAATCACTTTTTAGCGATAAGGTCGCCCACTGTACTACTACTACCCTTTGCATGTTCTACTCATGTTTGTATATGCTTTTGTGTAGAATTAAGAGTTATCTATCTAATGTAAAAATGTACCTACATAAATAATAATAATTAAATGGTCCCTGCAGTTAGTTAAGTGGCTTTTTTGCTAAATTAGACAATAACAACGCTGTCTAAGTCGAAATAAGGCCAAATTCTATTTAGGACCCATGTATGACTTTTAAGGCAGAGTACCCAGTATTGTGTTAGGGATCTAAGCGATTGTATTAGAATTTAACAAAAATAACTAAATTAACGAATTTGTAATGATTGTTAGGTTATCTAGCCATATAGACATAGCGGTAATCTATCTTATAGTTATAAAAATCTTGTGTCACGATGTATGTCCAGGATGAACTCCCGAAACTACTAAACCGATCTTGATGAAATAGATTCCAGTTTCGGTTCCTGGTACAACACAACAATATTTTCCGTTATTTACTATGGTCTGGATGTCTGGGATCGTACAGAGTAGACCGTTGTATGTTACCCATAATACAAGCGTAACTTGCTTAATTTGGTATATAAAATATGTGTGTTTGTCTGCCGGTTATTATTATTGTTACATACCGACAAAAGCAAATGCACACCTGCCTGCCATAAAGAACAGTTTATTACCTTCCAGCACTTGGACTTCTTTTGTTTACTTTGTGTTTAAAATTTAATTAAGAAAAACAGTATATATATAAGTATTGTAATCTTTTATGGCAGTCATTAGACACGTGTGTCGAACTAATTCTTGGAAACTATTGTTTTGCGTCGAGACATATTTTATTGGTACATGATAAAAGGAATACCCGAACGGAGGGGTGAGGCAGTCAAGCGACGATTACGATACGAGCAAGACGTGTGTACATTCAATGAGCTATATAGTGACGGACTTTGCGCGTGTTATTGAATCGTGCAGTTTGTACTGATTGTGTCCAGTTATATTTGTACCTGTGTTACACGTGTTTGTATAGTTCTAATAAATTCTATAGTAATTCCAACGGCATTTTTAATTCGCGTCCCGCACTCGTAACGTTATTATTGAACTTTATTATTTTTTCATTTTCAGGTAAGTACTGGCGCAACCTCATCAAACGAAAGGTATTTGTTTATTGCATAACTTCTCCTGGACACACCAAGGACCCCTCGACGCGATTAATAATCTTTTGAAATGAGTAAAGTATGTGTGATAGATTAATTTAATTAACCTTCTTAATTTTAATTTGAGCGTGTGTCGGTACGAGCTGTAGTTATTAGAAGGTTGCATTTAGGTACTTTGAAAATAATAGTACAAGTATATAATATTATAAAATAGTAGGAATGCCGTGTCAGTACATTGGTGTTATCTAAGAAAAATTGTACGCAGATGCAGAACGAAACTTTTATTTTTAAATCTTTTTGTATGTTTGATCAGAATTCACTTAAACTACTGGAACCACATCGATGCGTTTTTCCCGGATCGATAGCAAATTTTCTGATTTAATATCTGCGGTACTATATGTTCCGGGCTGCCCGCGGGTTTTCACCCGGCGGCTGTTTAAAATGGTTAGGATACATAAAGTTAGCTTACTTCTCATTCTTTTATACGTGTACTTCTCATTGTTTTATACGTGTATTGTATTTGTAGGATGTGAATTCTGAAATTCCATTTTCCTAACGCGCTAGGGACATATTTTAGAAACTATACCCCCAAAAACTTTTGTCATATCATTCAATATAAGTCGATATAAAATTCTATCGAGTTTTCTCCATGCGACGGCTGCGTGAACTTTTGCAATCTCTGTGTTAGATCCACGGGTTATGTTACAAACGTTAGTAAAACGCTCATGTAACTATTTTATATTGTCATCCTCATTATTAAGTGTACATGTTACAAACTGTATAGCCGGACATAAATCGGAGATTTTAGTTTTATGTTGCATATTAATATTAACTAGTGGCCGCCCAGTAGTCGAAATTCGACCATAATTAATTTAAATTATAAGTTTGAACATTATTAAGGGTCTGTTGTCAAAGACTATACTTCTATAATCACAGATTTCGCCAAGACTACACTGTTAATTTGACTTTAACAATAAACAAAAGAGTATATATGCGTGTGGGTGTCAAATACATGGTAGTGTGTGTATTGTTTTTTTTTTATTGATTTAATATATTTTTTATGCGTAATTTTAAAAAAATACTAGCATTCTGCACTCCTTCTGTATATAAACTATAAGTGTGCGAAATTTCATACTCCTCCGTCCGCGCAATTTTCGTGAAAAGGGTTGCAAAGTTTTTGCTTCACGTATTAATATATAATGATAAAAAGTAAACAATTAATTTTTTGGCTCCATTTATATTCAAGATTGAAAAACAGAAATAGGGCAGATGACAGTCAAGCCCACTGGAGACGCTTTTTATTCTACAAAACGCCAAAATCAGATATAGTACGGGAATAATAATTTATGACGGCATAGAGTAAATGAATCAATTGGTGCAGTTGTATAAACGATAATTGTTTTTATCATGACATCTTAAAGCTTAGAATGTCGGTGACAAAATTGTCCGTGTCGAGAACATTTTAGCTACCCTCATATAGCATGCCCGCTGTTGGGCAATAGTAAAATCTTTATTTTGGCCACTATATATATACGTTTCCTGTGAAACATAATGAAGAATTTAACTGAAAAGTTTTTTTTATTGTATGATCTATTAGCACCCGCTCTTTTCTATGTAAAGTAAGGTAGTATTAAATATTAGTAAATTTAGGTTGAAAGGTGTATATAATACGTTCCCTGCGCATCTGTACAAGAGAACTGGCATCTCTTGTTAACCACTTAACTTACTCTATCTGTGCATTCTTTGACTTTATATTAATTTCAAATCGAGACTAGATGGCGGTGATTGGTGGCCAATTCTCACATCTTGTTTGTTTACTAAAAGTTTAACATGACTTATATAGAGCTTCTGCAAAATTTTAACGAGTAGTAAAACTAATGAACGTTTAGTAAAATATAGGTAACATGTAGTAAGACGTTCCTTTCGCAAGTTTACCGTAACAGACTGTTTTGTACTGTATTACCATAAAAAAAACCTCATGTGTTTTATTCAAACGGCTATGTTCCTACGTACCTGAATAGGATATTGTTTCGACTATAATCCTCCGCACCACAGTTCTACACAGTCTCGATTTGCATTTTTATCTCGCATTACCGTACAATGCTAGGCGTTGATATTGTACTTGGGATTTTGCTCACCAACGTTTTAAAGGATAACATGTGTCGATCTAATATGTAGATAGATAGACGTCTGTCTGAAGGTTTGTCTCGAATAGGTTCTAAAACTGCTCTACGGATATTAACGTAAATATTAAGCACTAGAGTTTACCCCGCGGCTGTGCCACGGGTCAAACTAATGCATGCTTCTAGTTTAAAGAGCAAGTGTTAATACAGGTTACAACGTATTAAATGTTTATTTTAGTTTTATTTGCCCCCAGAAGATCCACTTTATTTTATATCGCAAACTATCCCATCTCTCGGCATGAAAAGTATTTATTATCAGATTTGTTAACAGAATGTTTAAATCAATAAGAAAAATATTTTTTATATGAGTAATTTATTGTAATTGCGTCGTCATGTCCATATTGATCAAAAGTTATTAACTAGCCATTAGATTTTTTCTTCATTCATGTCAGAGGGCCTAAAGCAGCCGCTTTCGCAGATTCGTATGACGAACGTGCCAAGTAGCAGAATAAAATAGAACGTTCTGCTATATCTTACAACTACCAGTATATTTAGACATTTATCAATTTAACAAAGCGATTCTTCAAAATCGCCCTCTTTAGGCTCTCAGATGTCTCCATTCAATCGAAATTATGCAAACACAATATTGACGTGAAGACGTCAACAAGACGGCGGCACCAATCAATTTCAGGTCAGCTAACACTAACCGGAGACGCGATTAATCGCAACCTGCGCTCGGCTCAATCAATCTGCTCGACGATAGCACCACAATTGGACGCGCAATTAACGAAGGCGTCGTATTGTATACCTGCACAGTCTTTGACTCGGGTTCTGGGAAACATTGGAATAATTCAAATGATCACTAGTCTTGACCTTTTGATTGTTCATATTTGTATGTATATGTACAGATTATGTAAACATATCTATAGGTCCAGGAGGTCCTGTTACATCATGACTATACAATTTTAAATAAAAAAAAGAGCTTTATTATAGAATGCTGTCAAGAAGACAGCAACGTAGAGAGATTTGGAACGAAGTTCCTTCTCGCACGTTACTTGGGGGACAGGGACTAGACGAAAAAGTTGTTAACGAAAGAAATAGCTGACCACTGTATATTATTATACAATTTAGAACTTTAATGCAATGAAATAACATGTAAAATACTATCCATTAGTATAATATACGCTGCTTTGAAAATAGGTCGTGTAGTTGCCCTTATTACTATACAATTTCTTCAATGGCCTTCTATGCTCTTCGTTGGTCTCCGAAACTTTGTTCTAACCAGGTGTCCCAAAGACACCTCATTATTATTTTTTAAGGATGAGACGGGTGCTTTATTTCCTCTTTTACTGACTTCGCAAACTACACGCTTCTAACGATTATTGATAACTTACTAAGTTAAATAACTACTTAATTAATGCAAATATAAATTAGACTTTTATTGTTTTAAAACAGCGTAATTCTAAGTACATTCTGTCTTAAAGAAAACACTCGTAACTCAAAACTAACTAATTCAAAACCTATATTTCTGTCGGCAATTACAGTTCTGGAACTCCGTATATCAGACCGGCACTGGCCTGGCCGCATCGTAGTTTGGATATGCAGAGCCATAAATACCGCGTAGGTTTCAGCGCAGGCTTTAAAAATGGTTGAAGAATATATTTCAACAATCCACAAATATATAACATCGCGAAACTTTTAAACAGCTAATGCCAAAAAAGGTTTGCGAGAAAAATCGTAATATTCTTCTTTATATTATTATAAAATAAGGTACACATACGAAGTGTTCCGTGAAATTGAATGTATTTCCTATTTGTATGCATTTTTAGAATACTGTCTATTTTTTATTTAAGTAATAAATAATTTAAATAAAAGTATTCTATTTATACCCTGTCGATTAAAATCTATATTTGTAACCCTTTTTATGAAAATTGCGCGGTCGAAGGAGAATGAAATTTCGCACACTATATAGAGAAGAAGCGACGAATGCTAATATGTTTTTTAAATTATGCATAAAAAATACCTTAAATCAATAAAAAAAACATTACACACACTTCACACACACATATAAATATTCTTTTGTTTATTGTTAAAGTTATTCAGTGTAGCCTTAGCGAAATCTGTGATTATAGAAGTATAAGTCTTTGACAACAGAACCTTAAGATCGAATTTCGACCACAGGCGACCACTAGTAAAATTCATTAGGCGTTGGGGCATCTAGGTTTTACAAATAAAGATTTTGCTTTAGAGCAATCGGTGTCTCACGTTGGTAGCCATCGGGAATAGAGATGTCTTCCTCATCATAGTACATACATACATACATAACTTCACGCCAGTTCCCTTGCGGGGTAGGCACGAACAACAGAGTGCCATTTAGGCTTATTCTTACACACCTCACTTGCCTCTTTGACATTAATAATAGTGTACCTACATAATAAGATATAACTCGATTATGTATGAAGCTTTAATACAGTTTTTTTTTGTATTGATACAAAATACTTATTACCTTACTTTACTTACTTATGTTGAGTTTTTTAAAAACACAACAATGATTCTTCCTACTAAAATATTAGTCATTCTTATAACAACTTTGTACACGTAAAACAACTTATACAGTCTCTTGAAAGTTTCAAATAAAAACTTGTTTTAATTAATAGGGTTCGATTTTTAGACCTCGTCGATCCCCAAAATCTGTTTTCGTTTATGTCGTCCCCTGGGAAACCGATTTCGACCCCAGGGGGGTCCATATCGACCACTTTGGGAATCCCTGCCTCAATTGATTAATTTGTTTACTTCAATCATAAGATGTTCACAGAGGTGAGATTTATTTATAATACATTTTAAATTAAACACACTTTCTATCTATTGTGTATTTTATTTCTCTGCTATCTTTGGAAAAAGAACATTGATATTTGCTAAGTACAATACTGACTGGAATGAATATGTAATATGTATGGAATATGTATTTATTAAATGACATTCTTTCAATTGTATAAATGTATAATTAGTCTATCATAAAGTTGCTGGACAAAATTATGTGTCTTATTACGTACGTATTGATATCAACAGCGGTCCCTTAAATGTCAACAAGATTTGGTCAATATCGTTTGCACCTAGATTTTAATACCAGCACAATTGGCTAGAGTCGTTCCATTTATCTCCGAAAATAGGACATAAACGGCCTCTCCACAGCATAAATAGTGGATTTCATACTAGTGCCTGGCCACGCCGTATCTTTAGTGTATAAAGTGGTATAATTATACAGAAATTTATTATAGCAAGCTCTATTATAGTAAACTCTATAAACTAGGAAGATTTTCTTGTACATCATTTTAAGTAGTATTTTCAAGTCCTAGTGCTTAGTCTTAGTCAAATATCAACTCAAAGCACTAGAGTCGATTGAGCGGAGAGCCAGGAGGCTGGTTGGCAATGACCAGTTTTTCGGCAACAAAACTCGTCTCAAACATCGACGTAGGGTTGCCAG
This sequence comes from Dendrolimus kikuchii, assembly GCA_019925095.2. Lineage (NCBI taxonomy): Eukaryota > Metazoa > Arthropoda > Insecta > Lepidoptera > Lasiocampidae > Dendrolimus > Dendrolimus kikuchii. The sequence continues at coordinate 18,036,599 of CM034403.1, forward strand.
CTTATCGATTTTGTATCGGATTCACTTTGGAGAGTCTGCAGCTGAGCTCTTCGATCTGATCCCGCTATCTCCCTTCCATCATCGTACAACCAGACGCACCGACATGCGGCACCGATATATGATGGATATTCCACCTATAAGAACAAAGCGCTTTGCGTATAGCAGCTTCATCATACGCACCGCAAAGAAGTGGAATTCATTGCCGGAGTTTGTCTTTCCCGATACTTATAACCTGGGTGACTTCAAGTCCCGTGTGAATAGGTACCTTCTAGGTAAGCGTGCTCCATCCTAGACGACATCTTCGCTCCACATAGGGCGAGATTGTGGTCAAACGCGAACTTATATTACAATAAAAAAAAATATGCGGCCCACTCCAGAGTATTTAAGTGACGATTGACTTTGAGAGTAATTAAAAGTCATACTAAACTAGAGATTTTCACTCAAATAAACTTTGGATCTGTATTTCGCAACTTTCAGGCGTAAAGATTGTTGTTTTGAAATTGATTACATGCCATACTCTTTGTGTTTTAATAATAATGTATTAATAGTTTTACTTTAGTCACGTTCAATACTAATGACATGAAAGAGCCAATCTTAATGTGGTTAGATTAATAACTACTATATAGTGCTACGTAGTTTGTATTATATGAATTTTAGGTACATGAACATTGAGTAGATAAGCCATACAACTCAGACCTTGGAAGGGTTGCCCTAATTTAATTAAGTATTCAATAGGAAAGGATTACGTGATACCTGCTAGTCTTGAGCGTAGACGTTCTCAATTGAAGGCGCTCAGTTTAACACAGTTTAAGAGTGAACTCATACGCGAAAGATGCCTCTTTCGCTTATGAGTTCACTCTTTCGATTCACTATTCTGTTTGTACAAAATACACCCAAACCAATTTAAATTCATAATCGTAACGAAAAGAAGAGAACTAAGAACTAAGACGTTTCATTAATATTACGCATATTGTACATAATTTTATTGAAACGTTAATATATTCTACATTATCTATTTTAATAAATAACTTGTTAATCATGCTCTTGAGTAATAAAAAATAAAATGTGTTGTTTGTAATTCACACGTAGTAGAAGTGAAACTTTTTTATTTTTATTTTATGGCTTGGCAGCTAGGCCTTTAGGCCAGATCTTAGATTCAATGTAGTTTCTTCATTTTCTTAAACCTAGGTGTAGCACAGCTGAACTGTAGGTTATCAGCTAGTGCCATTCTACGGAGTTCTTGTGACAACTCAAAAGGCCACATTTGACTTTACAGTTCACATTTCTCACAAAACACATAATTACTACTCAAATTTATCAATATCCTACAACTATTGTTCATTTTAGAGTAATTTTACACATTTTTAGAAAATAAAACTGCACAGCACATCATTTCCTTTCAGTTCCCGCCAAAAACTCCGAAGTGAAACTTCAGAGAATATACTCACAGATAATTCTTCTCAAACTTTTATTAATATAAATTTAATGCCTTTAGCTTACACCAATCAACATATTATAATTAAAAATAAACTTCTAAAGTATCACTTTAAATTTTTCACTGTTTTAGTTAAAAAAATATTATTATCAGTTTTATTTCGGATCAAATAGGATCTGTGTTTAATCATCGGTCTTATTGACTCTCTAATCTGTTCGGCGCAATGTAGAACTCGATATCTCATTCTCTCGCAGGTTTAGTCCTATAGATTTATGTCCTCTTTTTAGTGTCGCTTTTTCGTTTCGTCGAGTTTCAAATCATAACGATTCTAAAGAAGGTTCACTTTAATATTTTTAAGGTTTATTTTTTCGTGACTGTTACACATGCATACAGATATTATTATGTAAAATCTTCCTAATTTAAATATTAAAATATTAGTTCAGTATGCGCTTAAATATTGTAAAAGGTGTTTTAATTGTTTTTATATAGTAATAATGGACTTATACATATACTCGTATATCTATCTACCTTTACCTAATTAAGTTTAATAGATTATTAACTAATGGTGACGAATGATATAAAGTGAGTACGTGGGATGTAGTGGTATGTAGTATTATAAAAACAAAAGTATTTTATTTTCTAGATGTAATTCATAGATTTAAAAAAAACCTTGCTTTTTGGTTCTGGTTTTGTTGTCATTGGAAAATATTAAACTTGCTAAATTCAGCAGAAAGTTTAGTCAATGTATTTTGACATACTTTTTTCTTGTGTGATCAATTACCTAAGTATCCTAGAATAGTCTGGAGAAAAGGATATATAATGGGTATTCCAAATTACTTTTTAGTCAAAGAATAGAGCTGAAATCATTGATGAACGTATAGTAAGGAGTTATTATGAACTATGTCGTTTGTGAATTACTCACTACTAACTAATAAATCCGTCTTAATACTGAAAGCTTTTAAATTAAAATTTCGCACTAAGGGGTGATTTAGTTGACTTTTCATTAAGTCCTTGAGGTAGGTTAATAACGGTCTTATTTTATATACCATGTGGAGCCATCCCAAAGGTGAGAGCAGTACTTCATACATGCTCGATATTTGACAAATGCTGAATAGATTGCGACATAATTTTTAATTACCACGTTATTGCTGTTGGCTGATTACCCAATCTATTATTACAAAATAATTATATAATTAATCTACGGGACCTTTCATCTTGTCGTGTTCATTGATTGATTCATAGTTCCATTAATTAGTACATGTTAATTGAATCAACGCTACACCGGATTGATTATTCCGGATAATTAACATGTTTGATATGTGATTATCGAAGTTAATGTCTGTTTTTGTGCTATATAATTACGGCGTAGGAAATAAAATATTCTGGTGTCTACGCTATAGTATTGTTAATGATATGGTAGGGTAATCCGAGAGACAATTTCTACTTGTCTTATTTAATTATAGTCGCGCAAACACATGTGTAAATAGGTCATTCTGGGCAACTGGTAGGCTTTGTTTTCTAGATTCAGTTAGCTCGATCTAGGATCTCGACTTGCATGAAGTACGTACAAATGACCGCGTCGATAGGGGTCCTCCATCCAACCCCTGCTGACGAAGTGAGTTTGCTCTGCTCCCTGGGGCATTCTCAAGCACTGATGCGCAGGATGTGCGTGAGCGTAACTACGTTCTAAGTAAAACGCTCTTCGTAACATAAGCGCGGGGCACATTGGAGGAAGGTGGTCTTAGTGGGGTATTGGCGCACATGGGTTACCTCTCCACATAGAGGGAGGTACCTTAGTGAGCCCCCACACATGCCAGCGATCGACTCTGTTAGCTGCGCTATCTTCAGTGGCTAACTCTCATCGCTTTGGTCTAATCCCTAGCAAAGGACCCGTTAGTGTATGAAAAGTAATTCCCCTGCCTCAAAAAAAAAAAAATGACCGCGTCCATGTGGACGAAGTCCTAACTAAATATGTATGTGCTTTTTTGCGAAGCTGGCAAACGCAGACGGCCCACTTAATACAATATGGTTACCGTCACTTATGGACGTTTGCAACAGCAGGAGTGAACTTAACTAACTCCTTGCCAAACTTTAAGATGCGATAGAGGGGATGGTATAGGAAGGGTGGGGAAGGAGGTGTTGGCAACACCAACATAAGATAGTATTATTTTTAAACTTGCAACACTGTCGTTGCTTTTTATTTCTCCTTCCATTTTGGTTGTAGCCGAGTGGACACGTACTTGGTTTGTAAAAGTAATTTATTATAAGTTTCCACCACTGACAGTGTTTTCACACCATAGCGTAAAAGAAAATATTATACGTGCGACGAGCTGCGCACAGGAGGGATGAGATAAATAAAAGGCATTGGATATAGAAACCGGTCATTAGTTACTTGCTGCAGCATACAGTAATTAGTATCTAAGTTGCTTATTATTTAACCGTGTATTTTGAAGTGAAACTTCATTAGAATCGTTGTGATTTGAAAATCGATGAAACGAAAAAGTGACACTGAAAAGAGATAACACATAAAATTCAACCTTATTTAGTTGGAAATAAAACACATTTCTCTTTACCCGTTAGTATTAATTTTCAATTTAAATAACACTTAAAAGATTTCAAATGAATTTTAGCTCTATCTGTATATATTTATGGCAGATATTCTTTTGTTATGAATGGCAAAGAAGCAAGTGAGGTGTGTAAGAATAAGCCTAAATGGCGCTCTGTTGTTCGTGTCTACCCCGCAAGGGAACTGGCGTGAAGTTATGTATGTATGTATGTATATTCTTTTATACGTAGATCAAAGGAAATTGTGCCTAACACTGCATTGAATTTTGAACTTTCTGTTAGTGATTTGAAGTGTAATTTAGATTAAATTTTTTGAATTATAATATTGAAGAATTATCTGTGAGTATACTCTCTAAAATTTCCCTTTTACTGCGTGTGAACTGCACACACACAAAATTTTTTAGGTAATAGATCACCTTGCTTTTTGTATGTAATGTTTTATTAAAACAGTGATGATATATATGCCTTTTTATCACTACAGTTTATCAGTTATCTATTCCATTATATTTTTGTACGTGGCTAAAGGAAATATTTTTTAAAGCATTTTACAAACTGGTACCATATTGAGCAAATAAAAAAAGACAACAATAAATATGTAAATGTAAACAATTTTATTGTAAATTTTTGCCTTTTACATGTTGTAATTATTTTTGAGGGGACGTGAGGCAGCTTATACGCGTTTGGTGTAACTGCATACTGCAGTGTGCCAGTGCCGGCCCAACGTGCATTAGTCCGTTCGATTTATGGCTACACTCTGACCCCTAAAAATTTACGATCTGTACTCGCCAACTGCATTATGCTGCAGTTGGCGTTAAAGGTTTAATGTCAACGCTGTCGCAGTGGCATTCGCTACTTTACATCACTAGTGGGAAATTCAAAAGCAATTATGAAAACTGATATATTTTTCTTTTATCAAGATCGCAATTCTTTGAGTGCCTTTTGACCGCATCTTTAATTTACTCTGAGTAAAAGTTGCGTTTACACTTTCAGGTTTACACTTTATCCGTGCAGGAACGGAGAAAGAATACAATTTCCTGCGGCCGGGCGGCCTGTCGTAAGAGGCGACTTAACAACCCACAGCCAGGTGGTAGGGCATTTGCCCCACTGGATGGCTACCACCCCTGTTCTAAAGTATGTCGCCATAACAACCTTGAGTTATGTTCCGGCATTAGTGACCAGGTTCCAGACTCCCTTAAGAGAGCAGCAGCGCATTTGTAGCACCTTTGGTGTTGCAAATGTCCATAGGCGATGGTAACCGCTTTTCATCAAGTGGGCCGTCTGCCTGTCTGCTGATCTCCTGCAATAAAAAAAAAAGGTGTCTGGCATTACATACTAGTACTATGTATCTAACGATTAATTATCATATCAATTTAGTGGTGTAACAGATTAGTTTCATGAATTTATCGAAATGCAAATCTACAACCTGAACATTTATGTCCGTAAATTATTCTCGTCCCTTACCTTCCATAATTTGGACAGCACGTTTCCGAGATCCTACTAACTAACTTGGAAAATCGCTAACCGGTTTATGTAAATGTCCCATACGGAATCTTCTGAGTGATTGCGTTATAGTGTTAAGAGGTATAAGGGAAAGGAATTGCAATATATATAACTGAGTTCTGCATCCTGTTTATATTAAGTGCTAAGTTATTATCGTGGAAATCTGGTTTCCGTTTTTCAGTTCAAGATGATAAAAAAACTGATAGTATTTATTTTAAGCGTAGTCAAAAACAAATGTTTCTCGTAATACTTTGGAAAAAGCCTGATGCTCAAGTTTTTTCACAACACTACGTTATGGGAATTTTTTAAAAGACTGTTATACAAACCCTTCCAAGCTGGGAAAAATTTCTGTCGTTGCAAACGTTCTTTTTTTTTTTAAATATCAAATAGGTTTGCCTTTGACCACGGTCACGTCCAATGCCGGACGATGATGCGTTCGAAGATGGACCACGCTTACCTAGATAGTACCAATTCACATGAGACTTGAAGATACCCGGATTGTACTTTTCGGGAAACACGGACTCTGGTAGTGCATTCCACAATTCTCCCGTACGTAGAAGGAACGTGGAGGCGAAACGTTTAGTACGCACTGGTAGCGTTTCCACCGTGAAACGATGGCGTAGACCAGAGCGCCTTGTGGTCCGAAGATGGAATGGTGTAGGGGGAATCAGGTCGAACAGTTCATAGACGACGGTAACCACTTTCTATCAGGTGGGCCGTCTGCTATTCTCCAGCTGTATTAAAAAAAGCAAAATGTCATCAAACCTCGTCCAGAACAAAATGTATTTTGAATCTAATACAGACATGAATCACTTTTCCACAATACCTAATTCTACGGCGAAAATCCTAAAAGTTGGCTTATCTAAGCCACATTCGGGCACAATAGACGGAAACACAATATTACTAGGTCAAACTATCACTGTGCCCACGAATCTATCATCATCGTAAAGGAATTCTAACAATTGTCTGCGTATAAATTGCCTTTTATGACAAAAGTGCGACCACACCATTCAGTCTGTGCTCCATAGGCCTTTCATCAGGAGATTTAGGATCGTAAAATTTTAATAGAGGCGAATTCGGGACGCTCCGGGACTAGGTCAGATATTAAATTTATTTTCCCTGATTGTACGGGAGAGTTATGATCCGTATTGTATAGGGGAATCATCCCGATCTCTACCTATATAATATGTCTTCTGACTTTTATATACGTATTATGTTAACGCTTTACTAGTAGTTATCATTCTTGTTACATTGAAATGAATGGAATTTCTAGTAAACCTCATTCCTCAAAATGTGGCATACAACTTTCGTATAATTGTTTTCTGTGAATGTATTTTTATTTGTCTTGTGTGCCACACTTGGAAATGAATAAAAAAGTTTTCTTTTTTGACTTTATAAATAGATGTACATTAAAAAGAATGAACACGTAGCAATGTACATATAGTAGATAGTATGTATAATATGTATGTACGGTAACAAAACATAAGCAAATTGTAAGACGTATGTATACATCTTGTTAGGGACTGTATGAATTTAAATGGAATTTAGAAATAATACGCTGGAAAACGATGGTGAAAGTCATGTAATTTCGTAACTGTGCATATCCAGGATAAAGAAAACGTCATTCTCTTATATATAAAATCAAAATAGAAATGAAAATACGAAAGATTTCGTAACACATATATTAAACATTGTGGGCACATATATAAGTAAAGAAAATAAAACGAGTTTTCTTCCCATACGAAGGAAAGGGACAAAGTAATTAAGTAATATATCTGTTTGCACACACAAAAAAAGAGAAAAAAAAATCTGAAAAGAAAAACCACACATATTATGTCTATAGCGAATTATAAATGAGATATTGGTAAGGAAAATTAAATAAAAATCGTCATTCATAGGACAAAACACGGTTTATTCGATAATAAAACCGTAATAAAAAGTAAGGGACTACGATAGACGCTGCTTTCGGTTGCATGCTCTCACTGACGTACATAGGCCACCATTAAATTTTACGAGGAAAATTAACGAGCGCACATGCACTTAGCTTGGGTCATTCGATTATAAATTCTTTAATGAAGTGAATTTTCCTCACATTACACATTTTTTTTAAAAGGCCCTTCAAGCCTGGTGTCATCGCTACCATGGTCAGGGATCTTAATTGCAGCTCATTTTATCATTATTAACACTTTATTGTACACCATTACAGAAAACACAGAAAAACTTATAGCCTAAAAAATATTCTAAATGTGCACAATGGGCGGTCTTATCGCTAAGAAGCGATCTCTTCCAGACAACCCGTGACAGGAATAAAACATATTATATTGGTCAAAGGTGGTATACATAAATATTAGAGGATATGCAGTTACTTACATATATTTTATTCATTTATAAACATATATTTATTTATATTACGATAGATTATAGATTATTATCACGTGTTCTTCTCCGCCTCGTCCTATATTTTTTTACCCTATTATATTGTTCTTCATCTTTGTATAGATAGTCTAGCTGACCCGGCAAACTTCTTACCGCCTCAGAATCAATAAATAAAAAAGCTGAATGATAATTGCAGCATGTTTCAACTTGAGTAAAAAATGTGGTCAAAACTTAACCGGAATGAACATCAAACGTTTGACATTCAAAACCAAAAAAATGAAAATAAACTTCACTTTTAAATTTAATTTGATTTCTGAACGACATTTAAATTTAATTGATTTCTAAACGACGGGACGAACATCAAATGTTTGACAGGTAGCAATAGTTTCTAAGGGAAAGCGAAATTGTTGTTTTTTACTATATTCCAAACATTTTTTTCATATTTACTCACCTTTTAAACCTTCCCTGGACTTCCACAAGTAATTCAAAACCAAAATTAGCCAAATCAGTCCAGCCGTTCTCGAGTTTTAGCGAGATTAACGAACAGCAATTTATTTTTATATATATAAATTATTATTTTTGACCGCTTTGTGTCAATTTGTCATATCTATTTATAATTTACACTTTTATCTTTTAAACCAGTCTCATAAAAAATATACATTATCATATATATAATCAGATAAAACTGAATTGCAAAGAAGTTGTGTAGGTTACATCAAATCATGTCACGTTATTAAGAAAATGATTTTTGCTTTATAGTAAAGTGCTCCGTATGTATAGCAAAATAGTTTAGATCGATTACATCTTCTATCACTTTTAAAGAATGAAAAACAACATACCTGTATGTATAATAAATTACTCTATAAATCCCATAATACTCGTAGTAGAAGACTCCAGGGAAAGCGACGAACTTGTCACTTTTTTTTTAAACTAATCTGTGAATGCGATTTCGTAATGAATTTCCAGTAGTATATGATAATAAATCGAACAGCGTAAAACACGAATTAGTCTTAGAGTTCTAGACGTTTAAAGTTTAAAAAATCGCATGCAGGGAAAAAGTAGCATAGCATACCTAAAAAGACCAGGAAAAAAACAAGTTTGTCAGTGATATTACATGTCACTTTTCCCTGTTAAATCTGACTTACGATTAGTAGTAGTAGTTTTTTTTTTATTATTTTATGCTAGAAGAAACCCTTTTGATTTTTAAGTGATTCAACTTTTATTTTTGTTTTATTGTGAAACTTAGGGTTTCCGAAGAACAAAGTTCCAAATTTAAAAATGCGATATCTCAAAATCAATGTGGCTTGACAAGTTTGTTATTTTTCCTGAGGTTCGATTACAAAAGCACTAATCTTTAAATAGATAGCCGTAAATCGAGTATAATAAAATGAGCGTAGCGGACTCATAGCACGCCGATAACATTGTAACACTGTGTTGTGCCGCGTACAAAGTCGGTCGAAGCGAGGTCCCGATGGCATACGATACCTACTGTTGCCAACTTTGTTGAAATCTTACTTTAAATAGTCTATACATGAATTGGGTAGGTAACACATTCTACAATAAATTCTAAAACAATACTCATGTGAAAGAATTTTGAATTTTCGTTAAAATAGGCTGTTGTCATTAGACTTCTAAAAACGATTAAACAAAATCATTACGATATTTGACTCGTTAAACATTAACTAGGTACGTTCGTAAAAAATTTGCGTGGCTTTGGCGCTTTAGACTATTATCATGATGATGAAACTCCAAAAACATAAAACGCATACCTACTTAAAAATGACTTTTTTAAACAATTGGAATGCTAGGATATGTATGTATGAATATTACAAAATATAATTAGTTTGTTTACGTGTACTTGTATAAATTATATATACATACATACATAACTTCACGCCAGTTCTCTTGCGGGGTAGGCACTAAATTATATATACTTCATATATAAGCTTTAATTTTACGAAAGGCGAGGGTGTGTTGCATTACACACAAACCTTTATAGGTTTAAGTGGTGCTTCTTATTGTTCTGTAATACAAAATAAATAATAAATAAATAAAAAATATATAAGCATCAATGTTCTCTCAATTTAAGTTTATTATTCTATAATTATTATTTTAGGAAGATAAAGCGAACATATTGATTTGACTAAGTTTAACACATAATATTTGAGTGAATTTAATTTCTAAAGAAAACAAAGCCCAATTAATAAAAATAATTTAATAGGATATAATAGAAGAAATATTTTTGTTTTTGTCTTACCTAAATTTACATACTTAGATCTTGCTCTGACATGAGAAGCAGAGTTTTTGCTTTGATAAAAATGTATATCGAACTCTCAGAAACCACTTCAAAGTAAAATCATGTCTATTAATTAAACAAAGCATAAGTTAAGCAAATAAACACAGGACTTAATTTCTAAACTATGTATTTATTTTAGATTACAATGAGATAGTCTTTTTGCGGCGTTAGCGGTGTCATGACATCGTAAGTATTGCATATAATGAAATTGGTTAACTTCAACGTCATCCGTAATTAATTTATGGAGTTTATAATATTTCATATATTAATGAAGTTTAAAACTTTATATGAAACCTTAGAAATTGTCTGCAGCGTTTCACCCGTGTACACAAGTTAAACTTTTCAAACAAACTCGATCGCCTTTCAGGTGGATTGCCTGCATTTACCGACAATGTAGTTTATCTTTAGTGTCCTCAGTCTGAGCATATAAGCGAAACTACGCTTGACACTATTCTGTTACGAAGGGTTGACAATCAACCCCAGAATTTACTGATATTCTTCTTTTTAGGACACTTATTTCGTGCTAGCATATGCCAACCGAAGCTTTTCCGCGTTTTGATGACGACGACTCATTTTTAATTAATTGCAAAGGCGGCACCAAGTAACGCGTCTGCAGCACCAAATAACGCGACCGCAACACCAAATAACGCGACTGCAGCACCAAATAACGCGATCGCACCACCAAATAACGCGACTGCAGCACCAAATAACGCGATCGCACCACCAAATAACGCGACTGCAGCACCAAATAACGCGGTCGCACCACCAAATAACGCGACTGCAGCACCAAATAACGCGATCGCACCACCAAATAACGCGACTGCAGCACCAAATAACGCGATCGCACCACCAAATAACGCGACTGCAGCACCAAATAACGCGATCGCACCACCAAATAACGCGACTGCAGCACCAAATAACGCGATCGCACCACCAAATAACGCGACTGCAGCACCAAATAACGCGATCGCACCACCAAATAACGCGACTGCAGTACCAAATAACGCGACCGCAGCGCCATTTTTTGGAGTGAAACTTCTATATAGACGGGGTCTTCGGATTTTTCTGTCACGAAAAAGCGATACGGTCGCATGGAGGAGCGGCATAAATTTAGACTAGACATGGTGAGAGGCGGAATAATTTTAGAGTAGACTATGGATGCGTTTTTGGTTCCGCATCGAATTCAGTTTTTTTGTTTGTTAAAATAAAATATGTTTAAATAAAGAATGCATTCATTAAAATATACCTAACCTAACCAAATCATAATTTGCAGTAAACCTGCGAAAAATCGCAATGTGTGCTGGGACTAACTGTAAAACTTCAAGTTAAAATTTTGTTGCGATTCGTTTTGCCACTTATCCTTTGCTATTCGTTTTTCCACTTGTACGTTGAATTTTCACTTCTACTATGTGTCCCAGCACACATTACGATTTTTTTTAGCTATATTCATCTATCTCATGCAGACGTCATTTATCGACATAAAAGGTACATTAAATGTGGACCCGGAATATAAGCTGACTGTGTCAAGTTTCGTTTAAATCGGTTCAGTAGTTATCATGTGGTGCTCTAACAGACTGAGAGATGAAAGTTCTAAAAATTGTATTTTCGGAATCTGCTGATCGGAATATATATAACTCTCTACAGACCTGATAAGTGTACGGTTCCTTTTTGTAGTATATTGTTCTAAAAATTGAAGCTACCTGTAATCAAAGGGCTGGTTCGTATTTCACAAAGCGAATTAGCATTGCCATCCTGGGTGATAATATAGCCAATGTTTTGAGCATGCTTTCCTCTGGCAGCTATCTACATAATCTGTTATTAGATTATCTCTCAACTAGTTTATGCCAGCGACTTTGCTCGTGTTAATATAGATTTCGTCAATTATGAAATTATGTTTGTACAACGACCGTCTCACAGTGTTTTTTTATCTCTCTGGAACAGTACTCTTTATATAAGGTACATTATGTCCTTTTCTGTATCCCTGACAACGTGTATAGTTAAGGCGTGTCAGCATAAATAAACAATCTCAACATTAGCGTTTATAATATAAAGTATGAATATACACGAAATTATACTATATTATGAACCTGTTTTTAATATTTATCAAAAATGGATTTTTTTCCTAAATTAATACCCTTTAGTAATTAGAAAACATTAATGAATAGAGTAATTATTTGCGAAATGTCTAACCCTAAGCATAAAACCAAATTTCTATTCTATTGTCTGAGGTCAAATCTAACTAAGTGGGTACTGTTGTCTGTGAATAGCCAATATTCGGTGATCAAGATGTTGCCTGCGGTTGTGACTATAGTGGGGTTACACTAGTTGATTACTGATTGGCTAATTTGATTTTGATTACCCTCAGCAGCGGTTTGATAGTTAGTATGTATGTGTAATCAGTTGACAATCGACCTGTGGCGCTATCTAGTCATGTATGGTTTAGAATTATTGTTATGTTTATTTAAGATGATTGTTTTATTTCTTATATCCATTTATTTTCAAAAATTTTACATTTTTTTTAAATATATAAAGAGTAGACATTTTTTTATAAAAAAAATTAATAACATTATTCTTTTAAAAAAATTCATCAAAAATAAAATACATATTCATTAAAAAAATTAAAAAAATCTTGCAGATCACCGCCAGCGGGGCCTAGGGTCCAAACTACCGGTGGTTAGGGCTCCAGAGACAGGAACCTTCTCACAATCCGTGCCGTGTCCAAAAGTGCTGCCTTCTGTATCTGGCCCTTCACCCAGCCTCCCAGTGAAAGCCTCTCTAGATGACAGTCGAGGCTTTTCGCTATAAGAGATGACAGTCGAGGCTTTTCGCTATAAGATGATTGTTATTATTAACAATTAATTATTATGGTTCGGGCATGTGGAAAGAATGCATGATGAAAGAATGACTAAACAGATATACAATGCAAAAGTGGATGGATGCAGAAGTCGTGGAAGGCCACGACACACCTTCCATGATCAAATTGATCGTGTACTAGCGGAGGGTGATGTCAGGAGCGTTATAGTTTATGACGTATCGTTTTTCATTAAGATACGTTATAGTTTATGACGTATCGTTTTTTATTAAGATACTGATTTAAATATTTAATTCATATAATAATGTAATAACTTAATTCTGTTAGCACTAAAGCAAACACGACGTGTCATATTTCACATCAAAACTAGCTTTAGAATCCCGCTCAGGTTTCGCTGATATAATTATGTTAGAACAGATGGTTTCAGTCTAGTGGAATCATAAATCAAGCGGTTGCATCAGGGTTGACGGCTTTCAGGGACGGTGTGGCAGGTCCATAATATCAGTCTTTTGTTTTGTGAAATGTGAATTTTGGTATTAGAATTATCTATGTATTTAGATGAGTATCTATCACTTCGTTTGTTCATTATGAGCTTTGAACCAGCAGTATCTTGTTTATTTTATAGTTTTAATCAATTGTTATTGTATATCTTAACTGTACTTTATCAAGGAACTTTTTGCTTTGCAAGTTCGACTTGTACACAGCCACTTGTTATTTATCGTTATAAGTCTTCGACAATTCTATTTCTTCACAAAATGCGTGGGCTTTTTGTGTTTGTTTTGTTTTTTTTTTTTCTTTTTCTTTTTGCTTCACAAAACACGAGTAAAACTTCGTAGAAATCCTTAGTACTGATTCCTTTTATATATTTTTATTACTGTGCAATATTGAAATAAAACTGAAAATATACAGAAATAAAACTATCACAGTCATGCTTAATTTAACATATTGACTGAAGCATTGTCACGTGTCGCTTGTGAAATTGCCTTCAGCCGTTGTATTATTATCGCGTATTGGATCGAGTTCCGTCATAACTAATTAAGCAATAATAACTGTTTCTAATAATGGATAGAGTTAGAAATTTGAATATATATAATAATAACATTATTTGGCTGAAAAATAAATTAGATTTATTAATATTCTGAATAAATTAATAGGGTGCTAATCTATTGATGGAGGGTGCCAATAATACGCAGAGAAAAAGAAGACGATGGGTGCTTGGTTTTCTCCGACGAAAGAAAATGCCGATGGGCCGCCGCCTGCCAGGGCCTACGGAATGGCAAAGTCGTCTATGGACGGACGTCGACGTCGACCGATGGAAAGCGGTTGCCGTCGCCTATGGACATTTGTAACACCAAAGGTGCCACCAATGTGCTGTCGCTTTCTAAGGGGGGACTGGAACCTGACCACTAATGCCAGAACACAAGTCAAGGCTCTTATGGTGGCATAGTATTACTACATACTATTACTGTTGTGGCAGGAGTGGTAGCCATCCAGTCGGGCAAAAATACCCTGCTACTTGGCTGTGGGTTGTTTCGTAACCACTTACGATAGGCTGCTCGGCGGTTGACAATTGTATTATTTTTCTGTTCCTGCACGGATTAGCCGATGAACGCGTAGGGAAGTCCCGACTAGGTTGGAGGAGCGAGATGGAATGCTCCTCCGTCTCAAAGAAAGATCTTCCAGCGAGGCTATTGTTGTTCCTTGCAGGCCTAGGCCCATCTGTTATTATTGCAAATTTTGTATATATTCTTTGTACGTGTCGAGAATCATTTGCGACCTCAATTATTGCATAGCGCCATCTATTGACTTGTAAGTGTTCCACTACAGATCTATGTATACTACAGCAATTTTTTCTTATAAAATTATGGGTCTAAATATTTAAGATGTTGAGATGTTTATTTGTTTTCATAATCTCAAAATGTGCTTCCCCCTCCCCTCTCTTTTAATGAGAATCTTTAAACAAATACTTTAATAAAAAATGCTTAAACAAACAAGATGCGTTTAGTAATTTTCGAGATGCGAGGTATTTTCGGTTAAATTCTTTTTTTAGAATTCTATAGCCAAATGTCAAAAAACGATCAGAGAATATTACGTCCCTTATGGAGTATGCTCCAATGAGATTTGCACTAAGCGTGCACAGGGACTTGTTCCCTCCTAGCAATAAAACACCCCGGGGTGCAAACAATTTCTTTCTCTAGAATGATTTAACGGCAGCAATTAACAGATACATCTTAATATCTCCAAGAGTGATTATCGCAGTTTTTCCGAGAAATGAATGGGTAGATTGTAAATTGTTGCTTGACTTTTGGCTCGTGATTTTCGGGTTATAAATTAGAGAATTTTATCTTTGACCGCATTTTGTTTTACGCATTTACTCCAAATTACGACGTTGCGCTTGAGTTGTTCGGATGTATTTTCTGTCGTATATTAATGTACAATTTATAAAGTGTGTTTCTTTAGATATTTGTTACTTCGAGAGTATGAATGAAGCCGCAGGAGCAGTTCTAGTACATAATATATTCTTCAAGTGTTTAACAATATAGTGGAGTAACTGTAAGACGATGGTCTGTTACAAACCCTGTAGGCTACGTTCGGCGTAACGCTACATACGATTGCCGAATACTTATTTAAAAATTATTGTCGAATTCAGCAGACAGGCAGACAGTCCACCTGATGGAAAACGGTTACTATCGCCTATGGACATTTGTAACTCCAGAGGTGCTGTCAAAGTGCTGCCGCTCTCTAACGGGTGACTAGAACCTGGCCTCTAATGCCGGAATACAACTCAACGTTGTTATGGCGGCATACACTTGACCAGGGATGGTAGGCATCCAGACGAACATAAAGCCCTACCACCTGGCTGTGGGTTGTTTAGACGTCTCTTACGACAGGCAGCCCGGCCGCAGGATATTATATTTGTTCTCCGTTCCTGCACTGATAAAATTTCTTTTCATGAACATGTACCATAGTTGGTCTTTCTCAGACGTCTGACGTGGCATACATACGCTGTAATAGTTATTCAACGTGCTAATGAAGAAATTTTGAATAATACGCATCCAGACTACCGCGTTTCTGCCGCAATCAAATGGACATATCGAACGCTGGCATCGCACTTTAAAAGCAGCATTAGTGGCAAGAGGCGCGACTACATATCGGACCGAAGAATTACCTACAGTTCTCCTAGGACTCCGCACTGCACTGCGAGAGGCCACCAACTTAAGTCCCGCTCTCTTAACTTACGGAACGCCGCTACGTATTTCTTCAAACTTCTTCGTACTGACCAAGCCGAATACGTACGCCGCCTCAGCGAAGCCATGACGTCACTTTCACCTGTACAGAGTGACGTCCGAACATCAAGTCGTCCCTTCATACAGAAGGACCTAGCAACATGCACACATGTATTCGCCCGCAACGACACAATACGAGCACCGCTTACGCCGCCTTATGACGGACTTATACTATTACAACGTCATGACAACTACTTCAAGATCCAGATGCCAACTCGAGTGTCAGTAGTCTCTCTAGACCAACTGAAGTCAGCATACATCTGCCAAGAAGAGCAATATGAAGAAGCATCTAGCCAATCACCCTATCTCGCCAGACGAACAGTACATCGGATCAACGGACTTCGAAATCGTGCCTCAAACAACCTACGTGATGAGGTCTGGCAGAACCATCAAACCAAATGTGCGTTTCACTTGAAGGGGGGTACTATGGCAGCTGCATACATCCAGTCATCGCAGCGGACAAGGAACTACTGGCTAGAGCAGCGCGATAATTGATGCTAGACACTGGTTTCAGCATCAGTGACAGACCACAGCCTGTCAGAAACAAATCGTTCCCCGGAGTGCACACCGTACATCAAAAATTCTGAAGTAAATCCGATTGAAAACGCCGCGTATTCATTCATCTTGCGTACCGGCGCTAAGTACGCCGCCACTCTCGTATTTCGTATTCACCTACATTAAGCCGGAGCTAGTTTGTAGTCTAACGACGGATAGCGTTGATGTATGCTGAGAAAATTGTGTATTGGATGCGGCATTATTATTGCAGTGATTGTGACTTCATTCGCGTAAATGACAATTTCTTTAAATACAAAGCTAATAAGATTAAAGTTTTGTGAAGAAGGTTTTTTCGTGGTTGTTTTCGGGGTCTTTCATAGAACTAAATAGTCTATAAATGTAAATATTCGCACAATATTTTGGAATTTTATCTTTTGTTTACCGACCGACGCAAATTAAAATTAACCTTTAGGATCATGGTCACGTTTTTCTACAACTTAGATATCTACAGTCCAAAATTAAAAATCCTTTAATGCTTGAATTATCTGTTGTGTAACCAATATAATTTTTACGATTTAAGTTTTTCGTTAGGCAAAATGATTTTCTGAAATACGGAATGCAAGCATCCAAAAAACAGCTATGTCATATTTCATGAAAGTCAGTTTGTCAGGAGATTATTTTAGAATTATTAAAGAGTATTAGTAAAAGTAACTAAGTTAATGTAGATATAAGATTTGATGTACTATTTCTATTGGCGCGATTTGCTCACGGTCTTCTCATGAATATTTTAATTAACTCATTTTTCCTGTTGTTTCTCACAAGCCATAATATATATAAGACATATAAGAGCCCCGCTTAGTATATAGCTAATTATTTAGTCACGAGGTTATAAGAACAGTTTCCTGAAGTATCTTTCTGTTTTAAGAAATAAATATGCCACATCTAAAATTACAACATTCTTCGAGATCGTATATTACGCCGTCGAAAAGAAAAAAATTACATTCGAGAGTAGCATCGAAACATACTAAGGGGTTTTCTCAGAAATACCCAAGTTCATTAAAAGAAACTCTTATTATTTACTAGTTTTGAGCTCCGATTGACTTATCGCTAGTTTCATTTTAATAATTTTGTTTCATTTTTGAAGTACATAGTGATAAAAAGGTACCATAACGGTCTTATTCCGATGCCTGTCAATTTGTCTGAGCTTTTGAATGTATGCAGTCATATACGACTTTGTAGTTGAGCGGGCTAAGCCTTTGCCGCCGACCTCACTACAACTCCAGGTTTAATTCTTGGGAACTTTCCGTTATTTACTATGGTCTGGGTGTCTTTGATCGGCCGCAGAGTTCTGTTCTGTTGTATATTACTTATCACACAAGCGTAACTTGCTTAATTTGGAGATATGCAAGGTGTGTGTTTATCTGCCGATTTGTTAAAAAAAATATAGGGATTCGAAGACAGAAGTTTTAGCAGTAAAAAAATTGTAATAAGCCCTTTGTCACTAGGGCCGTATTTCAGTACCACCGCTGGCCCATGCAATAATAGCGCGTGTTTTAAGAGCTCACTTGTAATATTTAAAAGATGAACCCAATAAGACTTAGTTTTAATTTACTTCACTATTAGAACTTCCAGTTTTCCTGAGATAAAAGTAAATAATACGAAGTTAGGCATGTATTTTGAAACAATACTTTGGCTATTCATATAACTCTGCGTTTATATTCGGTATTAAATATACAAAATACAGTTCTTAGCATTTTATACGTATAAACCTGAATTTGTTTTGCTCTCATATCTTCAGTACATCGGGTTTATTGCAAATCGTAAGTTACATGATTGATCGCCGCTCTTAATATAAGGGTTACTGCAGATTGGGGGTATGTTTCTCGAGCATTTCCCCAGTGATTATCTTATCATATTAAAATTGTGACGTTGATCATGATATTTATAATCAAAACTACCTTTTAGTTTCTTAAGGGCTTGTTTAGTTGAATTTTTTGTAGCCATTTAGGCTAACCCAATTCTTTGTAAAATCGTCACATCAATCGTCTTTGTAAGTCATAGTTCAAATCAATTTTTTATTTGCCAGATTGTAATATGTTACAGTTTATGAGAGCTGTACACGTCTAGTTATCGCAGTGGACAACAATCTACTGGCTAGGGCAACGCGGAAGCGCACATATTAATAGTGGCTCTATTTTGCTCGCACATCATCCGTCCCGTTCACACATTGTGCTATATATTGTACTAGCTGTACGACTTGTTACCTAATATTTGTACATAATGTTACCGTTTCCAAAATAAATTAGTTACCTTCAGTTCACATCAGCACTCTACAGTGAATACTACTCTCTGCCATCTACAGTATCATTAACCTCTACCTCTCGCTGCTACAAGTTAATAACAATTACATGTACAAGCTTAATACATCCCACTATTTTCGTGGTGGGCAAATGCTATTCATCACTGGCTTCATTTAACAGTATTTCATTGTCGTACTTTTGTTAAAAACTGCTTTATCTAGACGATTTATAAAATTTATCTGGATGGTGTATTCTATACATAATGGTGTGCTTATCTTCAGGGATGGCGTCCATTCATTGACCTACCCGAGTTGATTACATCTTCAAAAATCATACTAGTGTTTTATATTGATAAGATTTGCTTTTAGTGGTAAAAGGTGTCTTCTAAATAAATATTGAAATATGAGCTAAAAATTGAGGGCGCTTGAAGAATACTTTCAAAGAAAATTTATTTAAACAACATTCGTCGAGCAGTTCTTGATATACGGAACCACGGACTATTGATGGTCTGACACGTACTTGACCGATTTTATAACCTGTAGGTATAGGAATCCTAAACAGACATTAAGCCAGTAAATATTTGCAGCGGTTCGATGCCCAATCTAGCTCGGCCTTTACTCGCCTACGTTTTTCTCCACATATCGTATCTTCAATATCTTTATGGGCGTTTCTCTTGTTATACTGTACCGCTGAACGACTATTGGTTCAGAATTGCTTCTTAAATGGTTACTTTGCTATATATGCTTACTTATATATAGTCTCACATATTGTGTTAATTAACAGATTCTAATAATAATAATAAATAAAGTATATTTATCTTGCTCACGAGGTTACCGTTATGTGGAACCTGGACTCTACAATCATAGTACCGATAGTGGTGTCAGTGAATGGACTAATAGCGAAGAGCCTTGACCGCCACCTTGAAAGGCTCTCGCTTGGTATCTGGTTGAAGGGTCGGATGCAGAAGGCAGCTCTGTTGGACACGGCCCGTATTTTGAGGAGATTCCCTTTATCTGGAGCCTTAACCATCGGTAGCCTGGACCCTAGGCCCCACTGCCGGCGAAGGTCAGTTTTTTATATTTTTTTTATAAATAAATGTATATATTTTATAAGAAAAATGTGAAAAATTTGGAAATAAAATATATATGTGAATAATAACAGCCCGTAAATGTCCCACTGCCGGGCTCGGGCCTCCAATTATAAGGAAATAGACAGTATACCTGCCACGCCTATCCAAGGCGACTTGGCAGGTTTGACAAATCGGTTATCTAGATGTACATGCAGGTTGCCTCATGATGTTTTCCTTCAGCGTTGTTAGCACGTGATGATTGTAATAATATGCGCATTATGTCAGAAAACTGCCCAAGAGGTGCATGCGTTCCGGACAGGATCGTACCCGGGCCCTTTCAATTTGGGTCGCCTGCGTTAGCCATTACGCTACCACGACTTCTAGATGAAGATCTAATTTGGAAAATGAATTCTTACTAACACAATATTATATAATATTTTCTTAAGTTTTCGCGACTTGTATACATAATAAAACTACGTTTTAACGGTTTTAGGCGCGGTAATTTTATTTGATTTTGGTTTTTCCGACGTTTCGGCCACTTTTCAGTGGCCGTGATCACGGAAGACAAAGATGTCAAGTGTCAACGAGTATTGTTAAAGTTTTATTTAGCCTACCGCCAACTTGTTAATTTTAATTATTTATTATTATTATTATTTTTAATTTAAAATTAAATAATTAAAATTAACAAGTTGGCGGTAGGCTAAATAAAACTTTAACAATACTCGTTGACACTTGACATCTTTGTCTTCCGTGATCACGGCCACTGAAAAGTGGTCGAAACTTCGGAAAAACCAAAATCAAATAAAATTACCGCGCTTAAAACCGTTAAAACTTAGTTTTATTACAATATTATATATTAAACTTAGGTTTCTTGAGCAAATAAATTATTTGATTAGGTAAGTTACTACATTCTTTTCTAAAGGAATGCTCCTGTATTTTAATAACAGCATTAAAATGATTGCGAATATTATAAATTGAAATATATACTGTGACATAACAAGAAGTCACCATATTTCCTCTTCAACTTTCGACTTTGTCATAAACTTTCCACAGCGAAAACTCGAAACTGTTATTGCAACCAGAAAATATTTTCAAGTATTTTCAATTCTAAAGTTTCTCGTACACAAACGCAGAACTACGATCTATCGTATAATGGACAAGTTTGTTAGTTCATAGATTGACTTTATATTTTATTTAAAGAATTTTGCGGGTTTTATAAATAGACGACGCTACAAAATTTGATCATTGAAATAATTTTTACGCATACAATTCAAATAAGTCATAAACATCACGCTGTAATCCGTGTCTTTGTGCCTTTCTAAAATAAAACACAAGATACGCTGAAACTAACCTAAGAAATTATGGGTTACATTTTATTTTGATACATACAATACAAGTTTTGATTTTCTATTTGAACACATCAAGATTGCTTTTCGAGGCAAAAGGTAACCTGTGAATATCCGGGATAAGATATTTTTCAATACCAAATTTCGTTGAGAGCCTTTAAGTCATTTTGTCGTGAAAAAGTAACAAACAAACATAGTTCTTTTTGCATTTTTATACTAGTATGAATATCGATAACTTCAAACTTATGTCTTTGGTTATACTCATATACTTTTTATCTCGGTCACCTGTTTTTCGTCTCTAAAAATATAAAAACCAAATGTAATAAAAATAACTTCAACTAATCCGCAAACGAGAAACAAAAAGCATATAAAATCACCTATCAATCGAGTATAAATCCTTTTCACGTTTGCATTGCATACGTATTGACACATACAGTTATAAGATTTTCATAGGTCTTAGCGACTTTTACAAACAAACTAAACATGTTTTAACGGATTCTAAAGCGTGTTCAAATTCAATTTTATTTTAATTTGGTGTTCGGACTACGGAAAAATGTTAGAAAATAAATCAAATAGAACACATGTTTGCAACGGTTACATGTTGTTGAAGTTGAACTCCTTCAGATTCGTTGTGATTTGAAAGTCGATAAAACGAAAAAAAGCGACACTAAAAAGAGATAAACACATAAAATTCAACCTTTTTTAATTCGAAATAAAACACATTTCTCTTTATCCGTTGGTATTAATTTTCACTTTAAATAAAACTTGAAAGATTTCAAATGAATTTTAGCCCTGTATGTATATATTTAAGGCAGATATTCTTTTATACGTAGATCAAAGGAAATTGTGCATAACAGTGCATTGTATTTTGAACTTTATGCTAGTGATTTAAAGTTTAATTTAGATTGAATCTTATATCTTAAATACGTAATATCGAAACTCTGGTGGTTCTGGAGTCTTTGCAAAGATGTCGTATCGATTGGCGATACATAGAGGTGTTGAGATATCTGTACGACGCCGCAACGATGACCGCCCAGAACCAGGACCAAAGGGCGAAATCTATACCCCTACGTCGCGAGATGAGACAGGGGGATGTAATTTCCCCGAAATTGTGCACCAACGCGATGGAGGAGGTCTTCAAAACTCAGGACTGGAGTGGACGGGGCATCAACATCAACAGCGAGCGCATCTCTCACCTCCGTTTCGCCGACGACAACGTTAGCTTTACAGAGACCTTGGAGGAATTTACCGAAATGCAGGGCAACTTTAATGAATCATCCCGACGAGTCGATCTCGGCATGAATTTGGACAAGACAAAAGTCTTGTTCAATGAACACGTCATGGCGACACCGATAAATGTCGATGGCGCCGCTCTTGAAATTGTGCAAGAATATGTCTACTCTGGACAGAAAATACAGGTAGGCAGGCACAACTTCGAAGGGGAAGCCAAACGGAGGATTCAGTTGGGCCGGGCAGCATTAGGTAAGCTTCATCAAGTCTTTTCATCGACCATCCCGCAATGCCTGAAGATGAAAGTCTTCGAGCAGTGCATCCTCCCCGTCCTGACCTAGGGGACCGAGACGTCGTGGATAGGAATAGAAATGAGGATA